>JAECUM010011075.1:0-24438 GCA_016617855.1 Megalonaias nervosa | reverse complement strand
TGTCTCTGATCACTTTAGGTATTTGTGTATATCGTTGTGTAACATAAATCACGTTCGTATTCTTGTGTCTACCTCGAGAAAATATTCTAGCTGGATTTGTTTGTCTGTCCAACATAATATCATCGTACACCACTAAATTATTAATAAATCTATTTAGATCATCTACAGATGGGGCTTCATCAATATCGGTGATAAAGTCAATAACATCATCACCGTCTTCATTCCGCAATTTTGCTTTCTTGTTAAAATCTTTAAGTACTTCGTAACAGTGTTGATCATCTACGGATGGTGCTACTAAATACAATTTACTCCATTTTAACCACCGCATTATTAAATTTAATAATAGTTGTGTTTTACCTGATCCAGATGGACCTATTATAATCATTCTTATTGAATTTGGTAATGCTGAATGGTGCTTTACTGGTTCCTGTTTTCGTGTCGCCGAAAAATCAATTATATCCATATTATTAATAATATGAATCTATATTGTGTTCAATGTAGATTATCTACACCCACTACTGGACTGACAACAATAATAACAAAAAATAAACGACGTGCATTAACAGGTAAATGTGTAAAATGCGGCACGAACAAATATAAATTTATCTTCATGTCTGATTCAGGGACAAAGACAGGTGGAGATATAGCCGCTTTATTAGGAAAATTACCTGGAACTCCGTGGGCTAAATATCCCGGGGAAAAACACTTACCATGGTATAATTATTGCGGTCCTGGAACCCGACTTGACATCCGACTTGATGATCAAGATCAACCAAGACCAGGAGAGCATCCAGTAAATAAGATTGATCAAGTGTGTCATGTTCATGATTTTGCGTATAAAAGTAAAGATTTACAACAAAGGCATCTCGCAGATGTAAAACTGATTCATGCATTAAATTCTATACCAAATAAATCTGTCAGAGATAAATTAGTTAGTTTTCTAGTAAAATCTGCCATGAAAAGTAAAATAATGTTAGGGGCTGGTAATTAATTATATAAATATTATAATGGAATCCATTTATTATAGTCCAAGAGGATATTGGAGGGGTAGATCGGCGATTACTAAATTATCTGAAGCAGCAAAAGTCTCACGTTCTGTTGCTGCAGCGTGGTTAGCACGACAGGCAATATGGCAAATTTATCTACCACCACCTAAAAATATTCAATATTCACATTTTGATGTCAGCGTTCCTAATGAGGTTCATCAAGCAGATATTTTGTTTTTACCACATGATACTGTTAAAACACGTGGACGAAAATCACGCACATACAAATACGCATTAACTGTCGTTGATGTTGCAAGTAGATATAAAGATGCTGAACCATTATCAACAAAGACAGCGTTTGAAGTTGCATCTGCATTTGAACGAATTTATCAGCGAAGATTTTTGCGATGGCCACAATTATTACAGGTTGATCCGGGCAAAGATTTTCTTGGTGCAGTATTATCGTTGATGAAGAAACATAACGTTAAAATCAGACGAGGACATACTGAAATTCATCGTGATCAGGCAATTGTTGAACGATTTAATCGAACACTTGCCGAGCGGTTATTTGGATACCAATATGCAAAAGAAATATCTACTAACTTTAAATCCGGTGAGAGATCTCGTGAATGGGTTACGAGGTTACCAAGTGTGATATCTGCATTAAATAATGAAATTACTCGTTCAACTTCCATGAAACCTTCTATTGCGATCACAAAAAAATATATACCCCGTATTAATGACAGACATCAGCCTCAACCAGTATTAGGTAATGTAATTGTAAGATATTTATACGAACCTGGTGAACTTGAAGGTGGTAAAAAAAGAACAACCGATCCTATCTGGAGCGTGACTACACATACAATTTCTAGTGTGGTTAGATCCACTGGTAGACCTCCAATCTACAGATTAGATTCTACAGCCCCTCAACGTGGATTTGTACGTGAACAATTACAGGTAATCCCTGAAGACACACAATTACCACCACATACAATTACATAAACAGAACCAGGGCGTGCAGCGCCCCGACGTCGATTGCATTCAAGACAGGTCAGCATCACATTATCACGTGTATGACCAAGATCACTATTAATTCTGTCTACGGTAAATTGTATTGGATTATTATTCGAATATTGCCACAACATATTACAGTTACAACTTGCGCAATTATTATTCTGTAGTTGTTTTAGTTTTATAATAAATTCAACATTAATATCAAAATCACGATTATTTTTTTTGTCACACTGCTTATAACCAGATAGTTTTTTCTTATTACGTCATCATTAACAGTCTGATTATTATTTTCTATGAAATTAATAATAACCCTATGTAGTTGAGATATTCTTCTGACTCTAGAAACTGCGAGATAGACTAAATTCGACCATTCGATCCGATCATCTATAATCCAGATATTTGTATCAGAAATAGTTAACCCCTGTGATGGGTGAATAGTTATAGCATATCCTAATGTCCACGGTGATTTATTCATATTCAGCGCATTCTCAACGACATTAATATCTACTAAAACAATATCATTCAAGACAAGATTCTGTACTCGGACACTTTCAGTGTCTCCACCAGGAATTTCAACATCAATATTCTGTCGTCGAGTATCTGCTGGGCGATAACACAAGGGTACAGGTAGATCTGAAAACTTTTCTTTATGTAACATAAATAATTTATCCTGTAGTTCATCACGAACTATCTTTCTACTTGCAACTATTAAATCAGCGGGATTCCATAAATTTAGAAAATCACTCATAGAAGTCTCTGGAATTACTCCTCGCATTATTTCACATTGTACTCTGTCTGGTTGTAGTCTGATTAATCTTTTAAATTCCTTCAGCGGTTCATCAATAGCTCTATGATCATCATTTATTTCTTCATAATAATCTACATTATTCTTCAGCCATTCATGTGGAGACTGTCCAATAAAGGGTGGTGGTTGACCATGATCACCGCACATTATTATAGCAGTATTTTTCGTCAATAACCATTCAAGAAATGTTTTTAATATTTCTAACGAGACCGTGCATATCTCGTCCCAAATGATAATTTTAGGTATATATTTTTCACCCATTCTCTCAGGAGTCCATGTGTCTCCACACCATCTAAAGAAACTATGATAAGTACACGATTTTACTCCTCGTTCTTTTATTTCTCTGGCTAATTTATGTGTCGGAGTCAAAACAATTATATCTGAATTATTATTCATGAATAATTTAATCACACGAGTTGTTTTACCTGAACCACCGCATCCATTAAGATAAACAGTTTTATGTCTAGATATAGGATCATATACAGATGGTGCTGATGATTTTGATATTTGATTATTATTTTTGTGATATATTTCCTTAATTTCAACGTCGGCAGATTCAGAATAACTAAGTATATTTTCCTGTTTTATTCTCCATGATCCCCATTCACCATTACCAAGTAGTGGTTTTAATAAATCCGTATATTTTTTATTTATATAAAACGAATCCGTTGCGACTCTGACAGCATCACGAGGAAATTTATTTATCATAGACAGTAGATTTATAGAAACATATGCCAACATAGATGATCTTAAATGAGTAAATTGTGGTGAGTCACCATCAAGATAACTCACAATTGTACCTAGTTTGGTTCCGTCTGACAAATAAGCATTACTCCGATTTATAAATATGTTTTTTTCTGTTGTATCGGCGATTATAAAATCGAGTTCAGCATCGTCCATAATTAATCTTGTACAGTATCTTTTATGATCATAGGCTCCTCCTTGAGTAAATTTACCAATTATCTTTCTACCAAGATCTTTTGCAAGTTTTTCATCATGCTCGTCTCTGCATTTACGTATATTATTAGTAATTTTAATAATGTCATCTTCATTAATATTAGGGAATTCTTTCCTGACATCATTAACATTAAATCTATTTAGTTCTGGTAACCAAACTTGCTTCTGTGGACTATACGATATAATCGCCTCACTCACCTGTAAAGATATTAAAATTCCAACATCAAGCATATATCGCAATAGTACTATTGGAACCCAACATCGCTCTGAAAAATGTCTTCCAAACCAAGTATAAGTAATCGGATGGAGATTTTCTGTAAATTCGAATGATTCTACATGAGCAAATCCGGTTAAGTCAAAATCTGGTAAATGTCCGTTTATCGCAACCCTGGTCATCTCGTGTGATAGATGTCCGAATCTCTTAAAGTATTCAGAACATTCTCCGTATCCAAGAAAACTTCCGGGATAACATGCTACCATATCAACAGATATAACGTCATTACACTTATATTTAGTATTCCATAATCCTCCGTGTCCATATTCTACGCAACTTTTATGAATATCCTCAAGAAATTCCGATCGTGTTGGTTTCCATAAATTTTTCTTCTGAGCGAAATGAGCTGCTACGGATGGAACTGTAAAACAATTATTTAATAATTGTCTAATTTTGACATCGTCTGAAGTATATTTCAGCGCAATATTTTCCATTTCTACATTAAGAGATTCTGTACGGTAAATATCACCGTTAGGCCGTACAAACTGATCGTAATTATCATATTCCGAACTCTGAAATAACCAAACGGATACAGGGTCACTTTTACTGATATTTTTGATAAAATCAAATATATGACCATCATAAAATTTAACTTTTCTATCTCGTGGAAATATTATTACTGCTGAGGTCCATGCGTGCGAATTATGATCAATAATATCTATTGGAGCTCCTCTTGATTCATATTTTGTTTTATATAAAATCTCTCCCGTCAACGTTTTTACCGTTATTGGAAATCTTAATTTCTTTTCTAGTTCAGCGACATCTTTGATAGATGCTCCGGTATCTTTAACTGATTCTGCCCAAGTATTTATTTTTTTACGTCGTAAATCTGTTAAACCATTACCACGTATCGCATTTGTAAAATGTTCTGTAATTCGTTCAGCTACACAGTTTATTCTTGACTCTGACAATTTCATAGGTTTTAGATCCCCGACGTCGGGTTTATTATTCAGCGGAAATATTCCATATACAACTGCAGTTGCTGGATAACTCTGTATATAATATAATTTGTCAACACCTGTTAGTATTCCGGGCTTAGATTTATTATTTAAGAGAGCAATATTATTTCCTGATTGTATGTGTACTGGATCGCGCTTGTCACGAATAATCCAAATATCTTCTTTTGTATTTACAATAAATTTTATTAAAATAAAATATTTTTTATCATCAAGGTGATTAATAATTACCTTTCCTCGTTTGTCATTCATCATATTAGTAACATTTCTGACTCTGAATGTTGACCATACATGAGCAGCACCATCGTCACGAAATTCATTTTTTGCTTCACGAATACGTTCGGTTATATCCTCATCCGTTAATGCCAGATCTTGCATCAAATTACTAAATTTATATTCTGATAGTCTGTCAAGATCAAATCTGGATATCTGAGGTTCAATTGCCGATAATTCCTCCATATAATTAAGACAAGTATTTAAATTAAAATTTTAGTATATATATAATGATTGAAACAAAGAACAAATGTGTTTGGCTAAGAATTGGATATATTTCTCTTTGTAATAAACCGTGCGTGAACAAATACTGCGGATATCATGCACAAAGTATCAAAAATGGAAGTACAGGACCAATACCGTGTATTCAGTGTGGTGTTGGAGTCAGAGGAAAAACTCAATTATGTCTAAAATGTGGCGGAAAAAAATACAGGGAATTAAAACGATATTATGACAAAAAAAATAAAACTGACTCTCCTATAAAGACAGAAGAAGATTATCTGGTCAGATTTCAAAATAATGATTTAGACAAATAATATTATTATATAAAATGACTCAGACAAGTCAGACTTACGATGAAATGATCGACAACGATATTATAAGAGAATTAAGGAAAAAAAAACATTTCGTAATAAATACGAATTTGTGAAACATCCAGTATATACAAATTATGAAGCATCCCGAGATGGTGTAATCAGAAACTGTAGATTGAAAAAACCAGTCGGTAATATTAATAATACTGGTTATTTTACGTTTAATACTGGAAATAAAAATTATTACTCACATAAATTCATATTCGAATGTTTTCATCGAGTAGTTGAAAATGGACTTGTAGTTGATCACATTGACGGAAATCCCCATAATAATCGGTTATCTAACCTGCAAGTTATTACACCTAGTCAGAATGCTGCACGCGGAAATACTGGAAAATGTAAAAAGTTTGCAAGAAGATCTATTAAATCCATAAATACAGAAACAGAACAGGAAATAACTTTTCCATCAATTAATGCGGCTGCAAAATATTTTAGCATACATCCACAATCAGTACAATTTGTTGCAGATAATATTACTAGATCAGCATATTCAATAAAATACGATCAGCGGATAATATTTGAATATATCTAATTCTGTACTCTTAATAAATAAATTGTATATAATTCGATTTTATATTTTACCTTCACCGTCGCTGCTCTCGGTGTTCACTTTCACTTTTGACAGAATCAAATAACATAATTTTTCTTAATTGAATTACACGATTATCCACGATCTTCTTTTTCTCGTATTCACGAGATAGTTCGGATCTAATATTTTCGATCGAACGTGCAAGAGGCGCAAATAGTTTTACCTGCTTTTCATTTACCATTGCCAAGGATTCTAACATAGACTGATAAATTGATTTTACAAATTTATAATTGGATGGTAATGTGTATTTATTGTCAGTTTTTCTTTGTTTTATTTCATAATCGCATAATATTTTTTCAGGATCGAGATTATCAGATATATTTATTCCGTTATGCTTTAATTTTTTAATAGCAGAAATAATATTATATATATTTTCTTGGTTCATATATAATAATTATTTCTTTAAAATAAAATAGCATCGCTCCGAATACTGTCAACATTCGTCAGCCATAGGAATCGAACCACGGTCGTCAGTATCATAGTTGCAACAGCTATACCACTGAGCCATTTTCCGATTCATACATATAGACGTTTTAAAATTATTATGTAGTTAACCCAACACTGAATAAGCAGACAAATTACGTACGACCAATATACTGAATAAAATCACAATTATTGTACAACTGTAACGAATATTTACTTAATTTACAAACATTATTTATATATACTATATAAAATAATCGCATATTATATTTTTTTGTAAGAGTTATCGTTCGTTAAGGTCAAATACATGTTATAACTAAAAATAACTTTACGCACTCGTATAAACCGACATGAATTTAAGATTATCAGAGTTAAAAGATGCATCAATATTCATCTCTGTTACAAATTGATGCTTTACTAACAGCTAATCACCTACAGAAAAAGAAATAATTCACTAAATAATTAACGAAAAACAAGAAGTATTTATTGTCTGTAAATCGAACGTAGTAGTAAGGGAAATAATCGTTTAATTTACTCCGCAGAGAGAGATAGCCGCGTTATCTCGCTTTATTATATATACAATTGCTTTAATCATAGAAATCAGATTTTAATGATTTTGATTATTAAACTGCCCATCAGATAAGGAAATCTGTAATTTTTCATGAATCAGAGTACCTATTATACCCGGCAGATTTCAATTTCTGGTAAATTTCATGATTTAGTCGGGTTATTATACCCGGCGGATTTCAATTTCTGGTAAATTTCATGATTTTATCGGGTAATTATACCCAATAAATTTTAATTTTCTGTCAGATTTCAGAAATCTAGCAGATTTTCTACAGAAAATAATAATATTAATAATAATTTATAACAGATTTCAGATTTCAGATGGTAGATTTCAGAAAATCTAATAGATTTTTCACAGAAAAAAATAAAATAATAATAATATTAATAATTTCTGACAGTTTTTTGATGAATTTCATGATTCAGTCGGACAATTATACCCAATAAATTTTAATTTTCTGTCAGATTTCAGAAATCTAGCAGATTTCAGAAAATCTAATATATTTTCCACAGAAAAAATAATAAAATCATAATTTCTAACAGATTTCAGATTTCTACAAATAATAATATTAATAATAATTTCTGACAGTTTTCAGAAAATCTAACAGATTTCAGATTTCTACAAAATGATAATATTAATAATAATTTCTGACAGTTTTCAGAAAATCTAACAGATTTCAGATTTCTACAAAATAATAATATTAATAATAATTTCTAACAGATTTCAGAAAATCTAATAGATTTTCCACAGAAAAAATAATAAAATAATAATTTCTAACAGATTTCAGATTTCTACAAATAATAATATTAATAATAATTTCTGAAAATCTAACGGATTTTCCACAGATTTCATGATTTTGTCAGGCCTAATTTACAAATATTATAGATAAAATTAACAAAATCTACAAATAATAATAATAATAATAATAATATTTTCTGACAGTTTTCAGAAAATCTGTTAGATTTTCCACAGATTTTGTTAATCAGTCGGGCAATAATACCCGGCAGATTTCAATTTCTGATGAATTTTATAATTTAGTCGTGTAATTATACCCGGTGGATTTCAATTTCTGATGAATTTTATAATTTAGTCGTGTAATTAAACCCGGTGGATTTCAATTTCTGATGAATTTTATAATTTAGTCGTGTAATTATACCCGGTGGATTTCAATTTCTGATGAATTTTCACAGAAAAAATAATAAAATAATAATATTTACAGATTTTTCACAGATTTCCACAGAAAAATAATAATAATTTCAGAAAATCTAACAGATTTTTCACAGATTTCAGAAATCTAGCAGAAAAAAATAATAAAATAATAATATTTTCAGATTTCTGCCAGAATCAGCAATTATTTTTCCCTTATTATATTAGGAAATATTTAATCAGACGTTCTACGAGCGTATATATAAATTAATATTAAGAGATTCTTGTCTTAGATCCAAAATGTTTCCTGCCTGGTCAGTGAGTTTGAAATTTATTCTTGTCAGAAATGGATTATGAACTCTCAGGTACACGGGGTTAATTGGTTCAGACACAATTAACCAACCGGGGGGGTCTTTAGGGCTAAATGAATATAGTATATACCCCTGTTCCGCAGTGCCACTGCGGTGATTAGATTTTGAAAGATCTACTTGATAACTGTCATCAATTACGTCACATACCAGATTGACTGCAATTGTTGTTGTTATATTAACAATACCAGGTGAGATATGGCGACCTCCACCGTGTGGATCATTATTATATTTAAGAATGGTTGGTGTAGGTATTAATTTTTTCCATGAATCACATATTCTTTTAAATTGTTCATCAATAAGATCATTAACTGATTTCTTTAGCTCTTCAGAGTTAAATCCAGGAATTATAAATGTTGATAGTTGTTCTCGCGTAATTCCGAAATGTTTTAGAAATATTGTTGTGAACAGAAGATTTAGTCTAACACCTCGAGGTGGACCGTCTTCATTAACTATATATAACTCTTTATATCGTTTATCTGCTGCTATGTTCACTAATTTTTTTTCTCTGTTAACAATAATATCATTCATGAACTCTAGGTCTGAAGCAACTTGATTCAAATGTTGTATTACTTCAATTATTTGATTTTTAAAGTCATCGTTGTAGGAAGTGCTAATGCTGGAAAATAAATTTCTTAGATCATTAAGTACACGTCCGTGTTCAGACTTAATTGTACTAGCATATGAATTTATTTCATCAACATCAAGTACTATTATTTTACCTTTTTTACCATCAACTATTTTTGTAAAATGGGTTTCTGTTTTATCTATATAATGTATAACTCCATCACCAAAATATCGTCGCCATGGGTAAGCATTTTTTTCTGTTCGATATTCTGGAGGTTTTATAAATTTTTTAACATCTATGACAAAATCAGATCTCTGTGGTTCTGGTGGTACTTGATAAACCGGTGGATATTCAGGCCAACCTAATACTGATCTAATCGAACTTTGATAAATATCTACGGAGTAATCAGGGGAATTTATTTCAATAACCGCAGATAGTGTTGGTTCGTAGACAGTAATTGCTATTTTTGATTCTTTTCCTGTAATAGATTTAATTCTGCGTTGGAACTCATCATTAATCTGTTCTATTTGATAACTGCCCGTTGGAATAGAAACTATTTGCCAATCAGGAGTTCCATCAGGTTTATTCTTATTAGCAAATATTAATGAATTATTTGGTTGTAGTCCACCAAATGGTTTTGATCTAATGTTGGGCCAACTATAATAAACTCGCAATTGTGCTAATGCTATTTCTTTTGCAGGAATTGCGGTTGGAAAATTGACACTAAACTCAGGATTGGTCGAACTTAACGATATCATCGTAGTTTTTGACGGAGTTGTATTAGTGACGATCTGCTGAAGTAATTCCCTGTCTGTCATTATTATTATTGTTGTTATTTAATTCATTAAAATCATTTGCGATCACTTTAAAAGCATCATCATAAGTTTTCATCATCATCGCGAATTCAGTATCAGATATTTCACCATCACTAACACACGAAGAAATATATAAAGATAATTTAGAACATGCCTCTACCACTGTGTGTAATTTAATCATATAATCGTGCAATTTAGCATTTGTACAAGTATGTATCTTTTTGGTTATAATACCTAGAACACCAGCAATAGTCGTTGATGCTGAAACAATAATGGTTATAATAGTAGGTGCTGTCATCGTCAACATTGATAATAATAATCCTGTTCCAGTAATAACAGCAGAAACCGAGTAAACAACTACATCGATGACAACTATACGTCTTTTGTATTTTTTTATTTTCGTGTTATAATAGTCGATAAAATTATTTAGTTTAGTCAGACGCTCACATACTTGATTGCATCTGTAAAGTTGAACGTCAATGCGAGACTGAGGTTGATCCATTATTATTATATTAAATGATTAATTGCGGTGTTTCAGTCACAAATTCCATATGCCACCAATAAGGCTCTGAGTTTATTGTTTTGTCATATATTTTCAGTATAAATATTTCTTCAACATCTTTTCTTAACAATATAGATACAACTCCAGAGAGAGAATCAGTTGAATGACGCAATATATATCTGTTAATTATAGCAAATCTTTCATCACTAAATACGGACAGCCTGTAAATACCAGTAATTTCTGCGGTATATTTGATAGTGTCATTTTGTGGTGTCCATGTTGATAGTCCTGATGCTACTGTGTATACGATATTTTTAATTTGTCCGTGTGGAATTTTAATCAGATTAGTTTTTTGAACAATATTAGGTATTCCACTGGCAATATCATTGAGTTTCGTGTTAATGTCGGCTAGTTTTATGTCAACGGTTGGTGTATCACCAAAAAATTCTTTAAAGGGTTTGTTTACATTTCTACGAAAATTTAAGAACATTTCTAATTGTTTAGAAAATTCAGCACTAAGTGTAGTAATTTCATCACCGATTGTTTTTAACGAAGTTGAAATAGGAATTTCCTTATCATCAACGTATTTCTTCGTCGCAGCATCAAAATTATATTCTGGTGTTCTAAGATTATTAATGCCATTATTATTCATGTCGAGAAATGCACGCATTATACCGCGGTTGGTCAATACGTACTTAGATTCTTGATCGTCAACATATTTCTTTGTTGCGGCGTCTGCATCTGCGGTTGGATTTCCAATGTCGGTGATTTTATTCTGATTCATATTAATGTCTCCGGTAAATACATCGCCGGATTTCTTAATATAATTACTGAGTGATGTACCAGAATCTTGTATTTTACCTTGATCGGCAAAAATAACTATATTATCAGCGACTGCAGTTGGAATTCTTATAAGAACATCTGATAGTTGTATATTACTCGTTTTTAATCGTCCTTGATTATCCTGAAAAACAACTACTTCATTTTGATCCACACTTGCGAGATTTAATAAATCATCAATTTCATTTCTGAGTTGATCAAGAGTTGCATACTTAGATAAATCAACTTGTTGATGACCTCTACGGGAAGATCTTCCATAAATATCCACCATTATATTTACTAATGTCTGTTTAAATATGACGTCGTAGTATATTCATGTACAACTTTGTGGGGGGTTTTGTTGATTTTGATATAGCATCAAGTACATTAAGTACTTCTCGACCACATATTGGTGGATCGGTTAATGTTTGTGTAGGTAATGTTGAATACCATATTGGAATACTTTGATAGCAACTAATATACTTTAAGAATTCTTTTGGTGGAGCTAGTCCATATGAATCAAAATAAATAATTCCACGTGGATCAATTGCATATCCGACCCAATGCGTGCCTGGACCAGAATTTTCATCGAGATTAATAATACCTGTTTCAATATTGTTTTGGCTGTTTTGGTAATTGATCGCGCATAAAAACACCTCTAAAATTTTTTATTTTTAATTTTTTAGCAGCATCTAGTAAATCAAAATTGGATATAGGAGATATCAGTAAATTGTCCCTGGTAATCTTAGGCCTTTTCCGTACCAGTGTGGGGTCCCTGGTAATCTTAGACCTCTCCCCTTTTTTTTGGTGTTCGTTTTATTCCTTGTCCAGTTGCTTTCTTTAATGCCATTCCAGCAGCAGTTCCAACAGCACCTAATGCAGCTGCCTTTGCAACAGCTGGAGCTGCAGCGGCAATTAATGCTGGTATAGCAGCAAGAAGTGGAAATATACCACCCGTCTTAATGATATCTTTAATGGCACCCGCAGAAAGATTAAGTTTTATACCTTTATTTGATTTTTTGGCTTCATTGAAATACCCGAGCTGACGTTCTGTAAGAGATAATTTATTTGAGCCGCTCATCTGATCTTTCTTTAGCAATATTTTTAATCCACAATTATTTTTTGATGCTGATTGTATCCTTTTATTCTGACCGGGAGTCAGACTAACACTAACATTATTATACGACATTATAATATTCATAAATAATCTAATTACATGTTTTCTACTGGAGCATCAACGACTCTCATTCGTCCACCAGCACCTTCAAGTAACATCGATTTATCGCTGAGTATGACAGCAATTGCCCTGTAATTAGGGATAGCTCCAATATCTCTATTAACATGAGCTCGAAAATGTATATCGAGTACTGACTGTCTGGTTAAATCTAAATGTTCTAACGAAAAGTAATAAATTGGGTATAAGGTTGTAAAATCCAATTGTGATATTTGTAAACCAGTATCAACATTTTGATCACGTCCCATGAACGTCATTAGACGGTGATATACACGTGCTACATGATTTTGATTGAAATTCAGTAAAATATCCTCGGATGGTTCTTGATGTCCATTTATTCTTAAGGAAACTTCGGAAACACCAAGATTATCAAATATCATAATACTACGTGTTTGATCATCCACCCGTGCAGCATCTTGAAATGCAATAAATATATATCGTGGTGCAGAAACACCTTGTTGTGATGCTATTTGCCACGTAAATAAACCATTAATATTACTCTGAATAGCATCTGTGGTCATTGTTAACCACGATAATGCTGATTTACCACCTTGATTCATAAAAGAGAGTAGACGATCTTCTTCAGTTATTGATGGAGTCATCACCAGCATCCACAATGAAAGTTTTGTAAGAATTACTTTGCCAGGATCACCAGCGAGTCTCCATAATGCATCGTTGTCGGTTGCTTTTCGTACAAGTACAACTGTATGCTTAGCTCCGAAAATGACTTTTCTGACATTTCTACAAAATCCAAATATATGTGATAGTGGAATCACACATGAAAATGCTCTTCTTCCACCACGCAACATTGCTCGACGTGATCTAAATCCTAAGTTGAAATCTGGATCTACATTAATAATCATACTTTGTACATCCGCATTGGCGTTTCTAGCAAAATTTCTTGGTTGTCCTATTTCATATTGTCGATACTCTGGAGAATCAGTTGTATCCTTTGCAAACATCATTGATGGACCAGCTGATCTTGAATAATCGTCGCTGTATCTAGCAAGACCAAGTATTGTTGTTGCAACATCAACATCTTTCTGAATTGATTCAATATTTTTACCATCAATCATGTACGTAGCACTATCAAATAACGCCATAATACCATTATTAACAAAACCGACATTAACATCGTCTCCATATGCTGCTGGTGCTGCAGGATTAGCAATATTTAAAATTTCGCCTTCGACTTCAATAAAAGCCTCAGCGGGTAAGAAATATCTACTTGTATCCTGAACCTGTAATTCAATTCGTCCACGCTGATCTGGAATTCGTGCGTGCGTCGTAAGAATAAAATTGATAATCACGCACAGACTCATCTTTAAGTACTGGTGCGTCCATGTCAAATGCGGGATCAGATATACGTTTGAACATCTTTATTATATTTATTATCGTCTAAAACGAAGATTACTTCGGGAAGTGAGACCACTTCGGGAAGTGAAACCACTTCCTGCTATCAGACTAGAGGTTATATTTTTTTCTTTTTCTGACATTGGTACATCAACCAAATCTGCTAGTTTTTGATTAGCAACTTGATTTATTATTTTACTGACATTTGCAGGCATTACTTCTGTACTAGGTAATTTTACAGGTTGAGGTCGGACCGCAGGTCTGCGTATTAATCGTGTTAATCTATCTTTAATCGATGAAAATGCTTTACCAGCGAGATTACCCATAGCACCAATACCTTTTTCACAAACAACATCAATAGCTTTCATTCCCAGTTGCTTTGCGATCGGTATTGTTTTTGGGGCTATCCTTCTAAATAGACCCTGAACAACATCACCTAGTCCATTTCCGTAGGTTGTTTTGTATACAGGTAATCGAGAGTTTATTACCCTGACCATAGTTGGTCCACGTTGAGTACTATGTACGATCATTTTATTATAGTAATTGTATTTAATTACATACTCAGTCGCTGTAGTAGTCATCGGCAATTTCATTAATAAGAGACTGATAAACATCAACGTCCATGATACCACCGGTAAATAATCGTCTGCAAATATCAGCTGCTTCATTAATAATTTCTGGGGAATTATTACCAGCTCGTTTTCCTCCGATGAGAATTTCTAATCGATCGACATCAGCAAGGATATTATTGGGACAAGTAATAAGACCACTTCCTAAACCACTTCCAATTACACCGGGAGCGTCTTGAAATTCTTCTTCTTCCTCTTCACTTGGTTTCGATGATGTTGTTTTCTTTGGTGTAGGAGATAGAACTGGTATTTGTGATTTTGATGATCCTGGATAATCACGATATAATTGCTCAGATGGTTTTGGTGTTGTTTGTTTTGAAGGTTTTTTACTTTGTTTTTTCTCATTTTCTAATTTGATTAATTTATTAATTTCACTAACATAATCCTGATATAGTGGATCATCAACTCTAGTTTGTTCAACATTCATATGTATGCGATATAATGATTTTTGCCATTGTTCACGATTTCTAATATCTTTAGCGTATTCAGATTTCATTAATTTACCTCTTCGACTAAAACTACTCAAAGCAAATTCAGCTAATTTTTGTATGTTAAGTTTTTTAATTACCTTAACAGTTTCTTCATTAAATTTATCTATCAATTTAACTGCTGATTTTGGTTCAGGAGCTAGTGCTTCAGCACCTTCTTCTACCTGGTCTGCATCTTCAGGTATTTCCGGGACTGGCATCGCAGCAGCTATTTCGGCTGGAAGTTCTCTAAGAATCTTTTTTGTCTGTTTTGTTCTTTTTGCTATTTTTCCAGTTTCTTCAGCGGTTTTCTCTAATACAGGTTGAATACCTTTAGTGGTCTCAGTGATAGGTTTAAATAATTGTTTTGTATCCTCTTCAAATTCAACATGAGATTCTTGTCGTTCTTGTAATTGTTGCTTGACAGCATCACGAACAGGTAAATATTTTCTAATTGCTTCTAGTCGCTCTCTTGCTAATCTAGCTGAATAAGGTTCTCCGATGACAACCATATTAATAATATTTATACTGACTATTTAATTATAGCAGCAGGGGGGGGGGTGAATGACCACATATGTGTGTAAGATAACAGCAGACAAGAAGGGAAGGGGATATGCGCGGTATGGCAGTCGAACAGACCACTTGCCTCAATTATCACTAAAATTTGGCTTAATTATAAGAGTGGTCTGTTCACCCTCCCTGCTGCTGCTCTCCAACGACGAACGTCAATACTCGGTGAACGCCCTACGCTGGTAACATTACTTGTGCGACAAGAAAGACAAATGGATCCAACACGCCCGCATCGGAGGAGGCGTAAAGACCATTGGAAGATATTCGGTAGATGACTGGGACTTAGAAAACCCCAAGATCGCGTACGAGTTTAACGGGTGGTTATTTCACGGATGTCGGATCTGTTACCCAGAACGTGGCACTAAAAATCAATTTTTACAACGAAACATGGAAGACTTGTACCAGGCCACTTTATATTCCACTTTGACCTTTTTGATGTGTATTTTATCCATGTACATAATTATTTGGCTTTTATGTATTTTTGTCTTTCGTGTTCAACTTTAAAAATGTTTTGATATAAACGTGTCCTGGAAAAAAGTATAAAAACTCTTGTCTTCTCTGTCTTCGTGTCAAAAGTGACATTCCCTACACTACTATAGCTACCTCTACTGTCTCTGCTCCCTCTTCCTCCTCTTTCAAAGTCATCGACGAAAACTTAGATCGTGCCAGTTGGGAGGTCTTATATCTTTGCCATCCCTTTAACATGTTAATTGCCTGACCGAGCGGTTCAGGCAAAACCGATTTTGTCAAACGTTTAATCGAACATAAACATCATTTGATCGATCGTCCACCTCAACGGATCGTGTGGTGTTACAAAGTGTGGCAATCGGCGTACAGCCTTCTGAAAGAAAGTCAAGGAGATTCCATCGTGTTTGTGAAAAGCATTCCTGGCGAAGACGACGGGATCGTGTCTGACCCCAGTCAAACTCCTCTGGTCATCTTCGACGACATGTTAGGAGAAGACGAAGAAGAAATTAAACTGTGGTTTACGCGCAAAGGGCATCATCGTAATGCCAGTGTCATTTACATCACTCAAAATTTGTTTCAACAAAGTAAAGCCCATCGTACCATCAGTCTCAATGCTCATGACGTGGTCTTGTTTAAAAGCCCTAGAGATAAATCGCAAGGGCAAGTGTTAGCCAAACAGTTAGAAACACCTTGGCTGACCCACGCGTACGACGATGCCACTCAAACCCCACACGCCTCTTTACTCGTGGATTTAAAACCCAATACTCCCAATTATTTTCTATTTCGTATCCATCTGTTTCACCACTGGTGCAAAGACGGAGGACCTGTCGTGTACATGTCCCCGTCGTCGACACAACAACAACAACCCAAAAAAATCTATAACAACCTCGGTCATCTTGGGTCTGTCTCACACATCGTCAGCATGACCTCCTTCAGTCTCATCTTCCCGTGAAATTGATTCGTGCCTTGTACGTCATCAGTCGCGAAAAAAATCCACATATAAGTGCTCGTGTCTTAGAAGCCAGTCTCAAAGAAGTCTTTCGATGGTTTACGGTGACAGCACGACAATTACTGCAAGGCATCATTCACATTCCACATGAAACCAAACGCTTTTCTGACAGAAACAAATTAGCCTTGATGCAACTGGCCGATCCTCGCATCAACACTCAAACCAAAAAGCAAATCATTTTGAAACCTGGAGGTAGCGTTTTTCTAGGAGGTGTCATCATTCGTTTCCTCTTAAAATGGGATCCCAATGCCCCAAAAGTTCTCCGTAAGAAGAGAGCCACTCCCCAACACAAAGGCACCCAGAAGAAAAAGAGCAGTAGTGTAAAGACCAGGTCACAGCCACAGAAAAAGAAAAAGAAAAGCCCCCAGAAAACATCTTCTACTCCCAAGAGATGTACTGCAGCCAGGACGCAACCTTACATCCCCAAGCCACGACCTGCAGCGACGATGAGCACGTTTCCAGTAGCTTCAGGTTCTTCCACTTCTCCGTTGCTGGTGATGCCAGCCAAACCCAATTTAACACGTGCCTTTCCTAATTTGATGAAAAATTGGAAATCCGCGTCTCCAAGAACTTCTCCAGCGGTGACACCTTCCTCCTCTTTAGCTGCAGTGGCCGCTGCTCATAAAGTATCTGCCCCCAAAATTAAAGTCCAAGAGAGCTCGGGCATGTTAAAGAGTTTACTGGATTTATCCAAGCAAGAACTGTCCGAATTGAGTCCGTTGTGAACCCCTCCACAACGTGTGATGCCTGCCATGAAAATGATACGACGTAAAGACAATTAGTGGCGACGCATTCCAGTATAAAAAGGACCTGGGGCAAATGATGGGGATCAGTGTTTTTGAGCTCCTGAACGCCCAAAGATGTCCCCTCAAAGAAGTGCACACCGTCACCATCGTCGTTCTTCTGTCCAAAAAGGAAAAGGAAAAAGTAAAGGACAGTCATGTCGTCCAAAAAAACACAAGCCAAGCATCGACGTCACCCCCAGAAAAGGCACACTCGTCTAAAGAGAAGGAGAAGGTACCAAAGGGGAGGATTTTTCTTTTTAATGGAAAATTTAGTAGATGATTTCGCCAAGAAGATAGATTACAAGCTCCAAAAAAATAAAAAAAGAAAAAAAAATAAGATCAAACGACGCTTGTCGAGCCATGGACGTCAGTGTATTTTGTGCACCAAAGATGTCCCCTCAAAGAAGTGCACACCTCTACCATCGTCGTAGCAGCAGGGAGGGTGAATAGACCAAATTTTAGAATGGTCCGTTCGCGACAAATAAGGTTCCTACAAAGGCTGAAAATACAAGGTCAATAATGTGAAATCGAAGCCTTTAACCGACCGAGACTTCTCTAATTGTTTTAGCTCATTTTGTTACTTTATTTTTGACGCTTGTGCTTTCATTTTGTAATGCGTGTTCGTTTACTCACCTGCCCACACACTCTTGGTCGTCACCCTTCCTGCTGCTGAAGTGTCAACCAAAAATTTTATCGAGACCGTGACCGAGAATCGTGTAAATTTATCGTGATACATCCGTGTGGGGTAGCTTGTGGTTTTGAAAAGAAGTTTTTGAACTTAATCATGTCCATATCCCCTGAACACCAATTCTGATGAATGTTTCGCACAGTATGTGTATCGACTCCATTAAACACAACTAAAATATTGCAGTTATCTCTGATCACTTTAGGTATATGTATATATCGACGAGTAACATATATAACATCAGTATTTTTGTGTCTGCCTCGAGAAAATATCCGAGCTGGATTTGATTGTTTGTCCAGCATCTCATCATCATATACTACGAGATTATTAATAAATCAATCGAAGTCATCCACAGATGGGGGTTCATCAATATCGGTGATAAAACCAATAATATAATTACCGTCCTCGTCCAATAATTTTGCATTTGCATTAAAATCTTTAAGTACTTCATAACATCTCTGATCATCTACAGATGGTGCCACTAAATATAACTTATCCCACTCGAGCCATCTCATTATCAGATTAAGCAACAGTTGCGTTGTACCACTTCCAGATGGTTCTATGATAATTGCTCTGATAGAATGCGGTAGCGCTGGATGATGTTTGACATATATATAATAAATAATATGGATTTATATTGTGTTCGATGCAGAGCACTCACCCCCACCAGTGGAATAACAACAACAATAACAAAAAATTAAAAGCGTGCACGTACAGGCAAGTGTGTGAAATGTGGTATAAAAAATACAAATTTATGTGTTTGACGAACGTCAATGGTGGTGATATCGCTGCTTCCCTGGGAAAATTACCAGGGGTTCCATGGGCTAAATACCCAGGAGAAAAACATCTTCCTGGATACAATTATTGTGGTTCTGGAACTCGACTTGATATCCGACTTGACGAACGAGACCAACCAAGGCCTGGAGAGTATCCAATAAATGCGATTGATCAAGCGTGCCTAGTTCATGATCTTGCGGATAAAAGCAAAGATATACAAAAACAATATATTACGGACGTGAAGTTGATTCACGCGTTAAATTCCATAAAAAATAAATCTCTCAGAGAAAAACTTGATAGCTTTCTAGTAAAATCTGCGATGAAAGGTAAACTAGTGCCAGGGGCTGGGAATTAATCAACCGATTATTATTATACAATGGAATCGGTTTATTATAGCCCAGGATACTGGAGGGGCAAAGCAACGGTTAGTAAACTTGCTGATGCAGCAAGTGTCACACGTGCTGTTGCTGCAGATTGGTTAGCACGACAGGCAATATGGCAAATTTATCTACCACCACCTAAAAAAATTAAGTACGCACATTTTGATGGCAGCACTCTGAATGAAGTTCATCAGGCAGATATTTTGTTTTTACCACACGATAGCATTAAAATTGGTGGACGTCAATCACGCACATACAAATATGCGTTAACTGTTGTTGACGTTGGAAGTAGATATGAAGAAGCAGAGCCGCTATCAACTAAAATAGCAACTGAAGTTGCATCTGCTTTTTGAACGAATTTATCAACGCGGTGGTCTACGATGGCCACGGTTGCTACAGGTTGATCCTGGCAAGGAATTTCTTGGTGCAGTATCATCTCTGATGAAAAAACATATCGTGAAAATCAGACGAGGACATACCACAATTCATCGCGACCAGGCAATTGTTGAACGATTTAATCGAACACTTGCTGAGCATTTATTTGGATATCAATATGCGAAAGGAAATATCCACAGATACGAGATCTCGTGAATGGGTTGCAAGATTACTAAGTGTAATAGCTGCGTTAAATAATGAAATTACTCGTACACTTCTATGAAGCCTACCAACGCGATCACAAAGATATATATACCAATACAAAGACTTGACTCCTTCTCAAAACAACCATTACTTGGTAATGTGACTAAGAGATATTTATATGAACTTGGTGAACTTGAAGGGGGTAAAATAAGAACAACTGATCCTACTTGGAGTGTGACCACACATAAAAGTTAGAACGTCGTAAGGTCCACGGGTAGACCTGCAATCTACAGAGTAGATTCAACTGCTCCTCAGCGTGGATTTGTACGCGAACAATTACAAGTAATTCCTGAAGACACACAATTACCACCGCGTTCACTTTTGTAAACTGTCTCGTCAACGTCAATTACATTCAAGACAGGTCAGCATCACATTTTCGCGTGTGTGACCAAGACTACTATTAATTCTATCTACGGTAAACTGTATTGGATTATTATTCGAATAGTGCCACAACATTACTGTGTTACAGCTCGCACAATGATTATTCTGTCGTTGTTTCAGTGTCATGATAAATTCAGCATCGAGATCAAAGTCGCGATTATGTTTTTGTCACATTCTTTATAACTAGCTAATGGTGTACATCGCTGACACTTTCGGTGTCGCTAACAGTTTGATTATTATTTTCTGTGAAGTCTATGATAACCCTTCGCAGCTGAGATATTTTTCTCACTCGAGACACTGCGAGATAAACTGAATCTGACCATTCAATACGATCATCAACAATCCAAATATTTGTATCAGAAATAGTTAATCCTTGTGACGAATGAATCGTTATAGCATATCCTAGAATCCATGGAGTTTTGTACATCGTTAACGTGATCCCTACAGCACTGACAGGAACTAAAACAATATCATTTAATACTAGTTTTTGTTATTAGCGCAACCTCGAATTTCAACATCGATATTCTGTCGTCGCGTATCTGCTGGGCGATAACACAATGGCACAGGTAGATTTGAAAATTTTTCTTTATGTAACAGAAATAAATGTTGTTGAAGTGTATCACGAACTATCTTTCTACTTGCAACTATCAAATCAGCCGGTCTCCACAAGTTCCAAAAATCATTCATAGGAGTTTCTGTAATTACATCACGCATTATCTCACATTGAGTCTTATCTGGCTGCAGTCTGATTAACTTTTTAAACTCTTTCAGTGGCTCATCAATAGCTCTATGATCATCAGTTATTTCTTCGTAATAATCTACAAACGTTTTTAGCCATTCATACGGAGAGGATCCAACAAAAGTCGGCGGTTGACCATGATCATCACACGTGATGACAGCAGTATTTTTCGTCAATAACCAATCAAGAAATATTGTTAATACTTCCAACGATATCGTACAAATTTCATCCCATATAATAATTTTAGGACTGTATTTTTCACCCATTTGTTCAGGAGTCCATGCGCCTCCGCACCATCTAAAGAAACTATGATTAAGTTGAGATTTTACTCCTAGTTTATTCATTTCTCTGGCGAGTCTATGTGTGGGTGTCAAAACAACCATATCTGAACAGTTGTTCAGGAATAATTTAATCGCACGCATTGTTTTACCAGAACCACCACACCCATTAAGATAAACGGTTTTATGTCTGGCCACAGGATTATATACCGATGGTGCTGATGATAGTTGTGATATTTGATTATTCTTGTAATATATCCTCTTATTTTTAACGTCGGCAGATTCAGAATAACTAAGTATATTTTCTCGTTTTATTCTCTATTCGCCCATGATGCATAATTGCTAATATGTAATTTTTTAACAAGTCCGCATATTTTTTATTTATATAAAATGAATCTGTGGCAACTCTAACCGTGGTATGAGGAAATCTGTTTATCATCGATAATAAATTTATCGAACATATGCTAACATCAAAGATCTTAAACGAGTTAACTGCGGTGACTCACCATCAGTAAAGCTCACAATTGTACCTAATTTAGTACCGTCTGATAAATAAGCATTACTTCGACTTATAAATATGTTTTTCTCCGTTGTATCACCAATTATAAAATCGAGTTCTGCAACGTCCATAATTAATCTTGTACAATGTCGTTTATGATCACATTAACTACCCTGAGTAAATTTACCAATTATTTTCCTACCAAGATCTTTTGCAACTTTATTTTCATAATCAGTCATATCAGGATTTTCATCATCTGAATATTTCTTTTGTTGTGGCAACCAAACTTGTTTCTGCGGACGATATGATATAATTGCTTCATTTAGTTTCAACGATATAAATATTTTTACATCAAGCAAGTATCGCAATAAAACTATTGGAGCCCAATATTTTTCTGAAAAATGTCTTCCAAACCAAGCATAAACAATCGGATGATGGTTTTTCGATGTTAACCGGAATGACTTTATACAGGCGAATCCGGTTAAGTCAAAATCTGGCAAGGGTCCGTTTATCCCAACTCTGGTCATCTCGTGTGTTGGATGTCCAAATCTCTTAAAGTATTCAGAACACTCTCCGTATCCAAGAAATCTTCCAGGATAACATGCTACCATATCAACCAAGATAATATCCTTATAATCGTATTTTGTATTCCACAATCCGCCGTGTCCGTATTGGATACAACTACGTTGGACATCAAAAAAATATTCCGATCTTATCGGTGACCATGAATTTTTCTCCAGAGCAAAATGAGCATCAACTTACTTAACGGTAAAACAATTTCTCAGTAATTGTTCAACATCATCGGTGTATTTCGACGCAAGATTTTTAATTTCCTTTTGGAGAGAATCTGCACGATAAATGTGTCTATTAGTACAAACTGATCAGAATTCACAGATTCTGAACTTTGAAATAACCACACGGACACAGGGTCACTCTTACTGATATTTCTGATAAAATCAAACATATGATCATTATAAAATTTAACAGTTCTATCTCGTGGAAATATTGTTACGGCCGACGTCCATGCATGTGCTTTATGATCAATAATCTCTATCGGAGTTCCTCTTGATTGATATTTCGATTTATACAAAATCTCTCCGGTTAACGTCTTCACTTTTATTGGGAATTTGAAGTTTTTCCCAGCTCAGATACATCTTTATATTAGACGAACCGGTATCTTTAACTATTTCTGCCCACTCATTTAATTTTTTACGTCGCAAATCCGTCAAATCGTTTCCACGTGTTGCGTTTGTGAAGTGTTCTGTAACTCGCTCAGCTACACAATTTAGCCTTGACATTTTCATCGGTTTGAGATCATCAACGCTAGGTTTATCATTTAGCGGATATATCGCATAAACAACTGCTTTCACAGGATACGCTCGTTCATAATATGGCTTGTCAATATCAGTCAACATTCCTGGTTTGGAATTTTTATTTAACATGACAGTATTTCTAGTGTGAAGTCGGACAGGCTCACATTTGTCATGGATAATCCAAGTCTCGTTTACTTCCGCAAGAAACTATATTCTAAAAAGAGTATCTTTGATTGTCGAGATAATTAATAATCGTTGTCGCTAGTTGGTCATTCATTGTAACATCTACAACTTGTTTAATTCTGAATGTTGACCATACATGAGCTGCACCATCGCCGCGAAATTCTTTTTTGGCGCCACGAATACTTTTAATCAGAGTTTTATTCGTCGGACCAACCAGAGCTCGCCTCGGCAAGTTAGGGGATATTCTGTCAAGATCGAATCTGGCTTTAAAAGGCTTGATTGCAGATAATTTAGTAAATTCCTCCATATCATAATTAAGGCAAATATTTATTTAAATTGAAGTTTAGTTATATATCTATATATATATATATATATATATATATATATATATATATA
>JAECUM010011074.1:0-44104 GCA_016617855.1 Megalonaias nervosa | reverse complement strand
TGCTAGTTGAGCTAGTAAAAGGCTGCAGTAAATTCGATAATTTGACTGAAATTTTCGGTGATATATAAAGCTTGCTGACACAAAAAGGTATCTTTCCCTGTGAGTATCTTGAAAATTGGGATAAATTTGATGAAACGTGTCTACCTAACAAAGATAAGTTTTATTCTAGGTTAAATATTGAAAGTGTTAGTGATGATAATTATGCTTATGCTCTATCGATTTGGGACTCCTTCAGCTGTCAAAACTTAGGAGATTATCTTATCACAGATGTGCTGTTGCTCGCAGATATATTTGAAATTTTCAGAGATGTCAGCTCTGATAGCTGTGGACTTGACCCAGCTTGGTATTATTCAGCACCCGGACTAAGTTGGGATGCATTACTCAAGCACAGTAAAATAAAACTAGAATTATTAACAGACCCCGATATGTTCAACTTTATAGAACATAGAGTCTGATGCAGAATAAGCGTGATAACAAACAAATATGCCAGAGCTAATAATAAATATCTACCCGACTATGATAGTACAGCTCTATCAAGTTTTATCGCCTATCTTGATGCCAGTAATTTATATGCCTGTGTAATATAAGAGTCTATGCCAGTTGGTCGGTTTAGGTGGATTAGTGAAAAACAGTTTTTTGATGAAACTGATAAAATAGTAACAGCGGATGATGTTAGTTATAGAAGTTGATATTGACTATCCAGTTGAGCTTCATGATAAGCATAACGACTATCCATTTTGTCGAGAATCAGTACTGATCAATTACAGTGAAATTACTCGTCTAGTGCTAGCACTAGTGGTAAATCTGTTGTTAAAAATTTAGTTCCTAATTTGCTTGACAAACGGAAATATGTTTGTCATTATAAAAATCTTAAGCAAGCAGTGGATCATGGACTAAAATGAAGAAAAGTTCATTGTGTGCTAAAATTTAATCAGTCACTGTGGATGAAGAATTATATAAACTCAAACACCACACGACGATTGGCTGCCAAAACAGAATTAAAAAAAGAACAACTTTTTCAAACGTATGAACAATTCTGTGTTCAGCAAGACCATGGATCAGAAAGCAAGTCAATATTGAGATTGTCAATAACATGGAATGTTGTAATAATCTTGTAGCATCTGACTTTTTTTCAGTATGAAAATATTTATTGAAAATTTAGTAGCCATTTATCGAAGAAAGACAAATCTAAAGTTGAATAAGCCAGTTTATGTCAGTATGGCAGTACTTGAAATATCAGAGTAGTTAATGTACCAATTTCATTAATATTTTCTTAAGGTTAAGTGGCCAGATGCAGAATTGTTATTTCCTGACACTGACTCACTAATGTACAAGATAAAATCTGATGATATTTATCAAGAATTTTACGATAACTGAGAAATATTTCATCTTTAAGATTATCCAAAAAAACCAGTGGATTTCAATGTGATGGTAATTAAAAGAATAATATAAAAATTTTAGTATGAGACAGTTTTGGTTCCTATTGTAGAGTTTATTGGATTGCGTAGTAAAATGTACTGTCTAAAACAAGCTGATAATAAAGTTAAGAAACGAGCTAAGTGATTAAAAAGAAATGTGGTAGGTAAGGTGATAGGATTCGGTAATTATAAAGCTGCGTTAGGCAGATTTTCTAGTTACGTTGAGATGATGGCAATAAGATCAAATTGTAATAAAATTGAGACTGATGTTATTATAAAATCTGGTCTTTGTAATTTTGCTGATAAAAGATACTGCACTGATGGGGTCAATACATCTTTGTTAAGATATAAAATGTCTGATAGTATTGACTTCAGCAAGGTGGATTTTTTAGATTGGTTGTTACAGTAAATCTCTAGCGATTTTATATAAATTTTGTGTGAATATAAAAAATACCTCGGCAATTGGCTGTGTAAATTATCGATTTTTTATTACCCACAAATCCCAGTGAGTTATTAATAGCAGTTATACATGTGACATGTGGAAAACCCTGCGTGTTAGGAATAGTAATTTTGTATGAAATATAATTATAAATTGTTAGCTATTTCAAGTAAAATCTGCAGTAGTTAGCTTAAAAGGGGCATTTCTACGCCAACCCTATTTTGTATGATCACAATGATGATTCAAGGATAGGTCCTTGACAGGTAATGAATAATGAAATTGACGTTGCCGCAACAAAGTTGTTTCCTTGACAGGTAATGAATAATGAAATCAACGTTGTTGCCGCAACAAAGTTGGTTTCGGATTTTGTTTAGACTAACATGGGGGGCCTTGGAGGGGGATAATTATGCTGTCGTCATAATACAAAATAGGGGTTTGGCTCAGAAACCCCCATGAATTTAACTACTTCTCCCCCCCCCCTCATATATCGGACCATATTTTATTTTCATCACAAGGTGCCAGAAGAAAAATGCGATGAAATACATATGCATCCCTCTCTCTGTATCTCTCTTCCCCCCCACTCCCAAAAAAAGAAAACTGGAAAAAGCATTTTTGCATTAATCATACAATTTCCATATTGCTGGTAATCTGAAATAGCATACAGTGGTACTTTTAATATTTATGAAACCGGATGTTATTATAGTTTAATTCCACACAGCATCGTGAGTTTTATCCTATATGTAACTCAATAAATTTTCAGGTCAGAGTCATTATATGTAGCTAAAAGTACATAATACATTTAAAATACCTCATGTGAAACAAATTAGGTACTTTTAGTTATGTTTAATAATCCTGACCGGAAAGGTTACTGAGTTACAGATAGGATAAAATTTGCATTGCTGTGTGCAACAAAGTAAAAAAAAAATAATTCTAGGTATTGATCTGGTCTCATCTTACACTCAGCATCGACTTATAAATGGATAAAGGATGGAAAATTTGCCAAATTTGCTGATTCGACTTATACTCCAAATCGACTTATAGGCCAGGAAAATATGGTAATACCCAATAATCATGCGCAAGAATAAAACAATAATCAAATTTCATGTTTCAAGTGACTGTATGTTTGTGTTTGTGTACGTTGTGTTTTCTTTTTGTGGGTGAAGGGGTAGGGGTCTTGATCCATCCCTGACGCGTTCTGAGTAATATCTTGTACATGTACTATTTTTTTCTGACCTCCAACCACAGGGTTATAGAGGTGTGATTTAAACTTGAGATTTATATTATAAAAATGGAACCGTGTCATTTCTTTTCTTATTTGAGATAATTTTTCTTGTGATAAATGTAGTAACAGAAAAATATCCCTGTCAGAAAGAACAATCTATTCCCATAAATTAAATGGCCAGTCCCTTGCAGTACATGTGTAGTTAAAATTAAACAAGTATCATTCAGCCATGTGACTGGGTCATTATGTGATTTGTAAATTCACGATTTGCTCTTTTTGTTGTTTTATGTTTCAAGCAAAAGTGGCTGTCAACTGGAATTTAGTTGTCTAAACCTTAGGTTGTATATGATTGTTAGATTTCTTTGAATAAAGTTAAAGTGTAAACATATTGCACAATAAGTTGATCAACCATTTCTAAATGTACAGAAAAGGGAAGACATTTGTCTTTAATTTTTTTTTTTATAATTAAGATTACTTGATTCTTGAAATGGTATCTGATTGTAAATCATGCATGACGTTTCGGTCTTTCCGTGTATGGTCATCATCCATCGACTATTTAAATTTCAATCTGTAAAACTTCCATTGTTATTGACTGGACCATAATTTGAGCAACGTGTATTAAGTGCAATGTGCCAAGTCATTTGTGTGATAGAAACACACCTTTCCCAAGCTGAAATTAAAATCATCTTCTGGTGCTAACATTTTATAAATGTTTACAGTGGTCACTGCTGAGGCCATGTCTTTATTAGGGAGAGACCACTTAAGTTTCTAAAGCGGAGGGGGGGGGGCTTATTCTGATTTGTGATATGAAAAAGAACACTATGGCATTCCTTGCTTTACGTCTGTGTGTGTGTGTGTGTGTGTGATTTGGTTTTTTAACCTAGATTTTAAAGAAGTTCAGTCCTCTGCAGTGTGACAGTTTATAGCGATGTCTAGCACTGGGGCATCATGCTGCAGACATGTAGCATGATGTCCCACCCAGTTACATTATCCTGACACCAGGCTGACCAGTCCTAACACTAACCTCTTAATGCAGAGTGACTAGCGAAGCAGCTGTTTGTACCATTTTTATGAGTCTTTGGTATGACTTGGCCGGGGTTCAAACCCACAACCTCCCACATCCAAGGTGGACGCACTGACCACTAGGCCACCGGAGCAGTTCCTTGCTTTACCAGAAACAAACTTATCTTTTAATGAATGAAATAAAAAAAATACCACAGTCGGAAATAATAATTAGCACCATAAAATTGAATGGCTCTAGTCGCATACAGTACACGTGTATTCAGAATGGAACTTGTTGGCAGTTGTGTATTAAATCTCATAACAGGGTCATTACTGCTTAAGGGCTAAAAATGTGGTTCACATTTAAGGGAAAATTCAGTGTTTTCTTTTGTGTTGTTTGTTGTTTTTAAACAGACACTGTTGCTGTCCGGATTTTAATTGTCCATACCTCATAGGATTACTTTTCATATTTAAAAAGTAGGATAAATTTACACTGTTCAAAAGAAGCTGAACAAGGTGGACCTCTCATCAAGTCAGTGCGTAAGTTTTTTAAATGTACAAAATATACAGGACTTTTCAAATTAATTTCTATTGTCCATACATATGATCAAAATAAAGATCATTGATTGGTGAAATGGTATTTGATTCTTAATACTCATGACATGGCGGTCTTTCCAAGGTTGTCTTCTTTGATTGGCTGTTCAAATGTCAATCATTAATGCCAATCAGCTGCTCCACGGTGGAGATGTCACCTGCGCACCAGCCGAGGTGTAGTAGTGATCTGTTAGTATTTTACTGCTCTGTCGCAGAGCATTATCACGGAGCAAATGTGGAGGGAGTTAGTCACCCACTGCAATGCATGGGGTTCCAAATATACTTGTTAGCTGTATTGTATATACAAAATCAGAGCCACATGTTCAACTAAATTTCTATTCAGCCAAAACAAATGTAAATCATGTGGATTAGTTCCTACAGTTTGTTGATCAAAAACCAATAAAACACTAATGTGATCTAATAAACAAAATGTAAAAAGAACCAAAATCGCACTTTTAATGTAAAATGTTTAATATTCACATTAGAACAAATTGTGAACTAGTTAATGTTTTCTTATACCTTCATATGAAGATGTAGGACATAGGTTATCCCTGTGAATTAGTCTGAATTTTAGTCATGTGGCAATTGACACATGAACAATGTTAGAAATTAGTCAGAACATGAAACACTGGATGATTCTTCAAGCACAATAAAATTACTGACAAAAATACTATATGACACCATACATTATGTTATTAACTCTGCCCATGACTCATTTATCACATAATGATGATATGAATAGCAGAAAGATTGATAACTCAACCCTCGGCCAATCAAGTTAACAAGTTAATTATAGGTATTAGAAATTGCCAACATTAACATGCCATGCAACATGCAGTAATTAGGATGAATTAAAAATATTTAAATTGTCGACAATTGCCTAAAATGAAATGAAAGAAATTGCCAAACAGAATCAGCTAGTGGAAAAACTTGTATTGATGAAAATAAAGAAATACATAACAGGCGTATGGACATATAGATTGAATGTTATGGTGAAATTGTGCTTGTTGTGGGATAGAATAGATAAATCTGAATATATTTGGATATATGTTTGACTATATTTAAATATATTTTTGAGTACAATGTATTTGGGTAGTATCTGTATATATTTGGTAGTATTGAGATGCATATTGGGAGGTTTTGGGAAGTAACTGGGCAGTTTTGAGGTGTATTTGGGTAAATCATGTCACAACTTATATTTTGGGAGGTTCCTTAGTTAAACACCCTCACTCGTTTGTAATGTGGTCTCTGTCTTTTGGGTCCCTTTGTGTGTGAGTTATTGATAGAGAGCTGTAAATGGTGCTTCTGATATTCAGGCTGTACCAGGCATGTCAGTATTAAATGCTTTACTGGTGAATAGCTGGAATATCTCATATAAGAGCAGAATATGTTAAATTTCGTCTGATGATCAAACCTACAGACATGATCAGTGCATACATTTGGTGAGTAGATCAGAAAATTTCACTCAGTGACTGTCATGCCTTCACTGGCAGTGTGGTTGGTGAACAGCCTAACAATTACAAGAATTGAACTGTAGAGCAATACAACAATGTGATGGACTGGGTTGATAAGTTGTCAGCAAATTAACATTGCCAAGTGCAATGAGTCACTATGCTTGTGATGCTTTTGATCTGTTTAGCATATCTTTCATCAAGGCACTCACAGTTGTAAGATCCACTGATACATAAGTCATCCAAGGGACAAGCCAAGTAATGTCATATAAAATCTGTCTATCCTGCCAATGCTAATCCAGTTTCATTACCTGTAGAATTCCTCTGGAAAATCCAGTTGTCTTTGACTGAGGTTGAGTATAATGTCATATGCGTCTGCATCAAATGTACAATCATTGGAGAACTGCCACATCTTAATGTGCCACACCAAATACTTAAGGCCCTATCTCAGACCTGCAATTCTAATCTCTGACTATGACACAATCTAAATAGCTAACCTAGTGCATGGGCTTGGCTGACCACCACTACAATGACGCAGCTTGGAGACAAACGTATAAGGTATAAGATATTGGTTTCTAAATTTATCAACACTATAGTATTTACACACAATTATGTTTGTTTTTACCATTTACCAGTTTGAAAACCAAAAGGTTTCAAGAATATACAGATTGCACAAAATCATTAATTGATTTGTAAGTTACAACATGATTGGGACCAGGTGCTCCCGAAACACTGTCAGCTTGTTGGCATTACGGATTAAATGGGAGCTTCTTTAATAACACAGTCACCATAGTTGCATGGGCAAGTCATTGTTTTCAAGTAACAGATGTGATTGACTTTGATAATCTTAATAATTCCATAAAGTTTGAAGTTATATCTCTTTGAAAACATGTAAACAAAGGTTTCTTATTTTTATTTGTTCTGTTTGTCTTAGAAATATTAAAACCCGACATTGTGAATATTGTACATGGACCACACAGTCTAATCTAGAAATCAGAACAGGACATGAGCAGTCTGTCTACTTGTTTGCATTTGGAACTTATATTTGGTTTGAAATGCTAATAAGTTGACAGTGTTAGGGACCTCTTGGCGACTGTCATTTTAGAAAGGTGACTAAATTTTGTGAATATTTTATATCCTTGATGATTTTCCTTTTAGAATTGGTATTGGCATACAAACAAATAGGTGGGTGTGCAAATATTATAGCAGAGTTTGTATTGTCTCTGTACAAAGCTGGCTCTAGACCTCACTTTTGTTGCTGACCATCCACAGAGTGAACTTTGAGGGAGATAATTAAACAGCTTGTGTCTCAGCTGAAAGTGATTCAGTCAACTATGACTTTGTATAGTCCCACTTTTCATTCCACGCAAGCATTCAAGTACTAGAACGACAAGTTTCAATGCAACTTATAGTTTCTCCATTGACAAGATGCATCTGAGTACCTTGATACCATGACTCTGATTATGCTGTTAGGCAGATACCATGAGGGGGCCAAGATTGATGCCCAGCCTTGATCTTGGGGATCATTTACTTATTTGTCCTTTCACGTGCCATATTCTTCAGACTAGTTATTGTTGGTGGACATTGGTCTCCCAGTGTTAGACAAGAACTGCACAGCAGTAAATCTGACTTAGCCTGCTTCCTATATGGTTGATAAAGGTGTCCTGCACACCTCTTCAAAGATCGTTTACAATATAGTGGCCATGTCTTGGTTGCAGGAATTGGCATCTCTCATGATTTTCAGGCTTTCAGCGGACAAGGCCAACAATACACACTCCTAGGATTCAGTAGCTGGAATATCAAAGATAATTTACTGGGTTGCACATCAAGTAGTGGCACATGCTTTGATGGCTTCTGTTAACCTTGTTCTTGTGTGAAGGAATGTATGTTATGCATAACCTCACTCAAGCCACATAATGCCCTGACCCTGTGAACCTCTCCCTTCCCATCGCCTCTGCGGTTCACTGGCAAGCTAGAGGAAGTGCAAAGAGAGGCAGCCCAAGAACTGTCCCTCCATCTGTCTGTGCAACATGTTTAGCCTTGTATCATCTCTGACTCGCACTCTAAGACATTATATGCAGAGTCAATGGGATATGGGATTATTTGCTGCACAACACATAAACCAGCCATGATCCCACCTGTACGTGGAGACAATCTGCTAATCAGTCTTGGAGGTAGTTGTATTGAGGGCATAGAATATGTAGTTTTTCTACCCCATGCCCCAACTCTGTTGCTATTACTTTGTGTCCCAGACTGCTTACAGACAACTATCTGGCAGGCACCCAACTCTTGTTTTTCAAACAGCATTGAATCAATCTATTCCACCAGGCAAATGGGTGATTCAAATTGTCTCAGGGGGCTTTTGCTTCTTGTTTTGCTAACCCCCTGCCCTTTTGTCCTCTCCATTCCTGATGGAAGTACTGTTGGATTCAGTAAAGGACACACTTTTACAGCAAAGATCCAGACATACAACAAAAAACAGGTGGTGGAGTTTGTTCAGAATACCACAATCTCTGTATTTTCCCTGCAAGGTTTTTTTTTTCTTTTTTCTTTCTGGTCAGGACAGTCTCAGACCAATCCTTAACCTCATCTAAATCAGTTCATACGTACACTGAAGTTCAAGATGGAGACAGCAAGCTCAGCCTGCCTCTCCATCGGTCCAAAGGAATTTGCCATCTGTATTGATCTTGCAGATGCATACTTTCACATTCCTGTCCATCTATTGTTACGAGTCTATGCTCTTAAAATAAGTAACAGAAAAGAGTGAAGACAACAAGCTTTGTACAGTTTAACAAATAATTTATTTCCCTAGAATACAAAGTGAAAAATGAGAAAAAGAACTTGTGGTATTTCGAATTAAATCCAAAAATAATCCAAGAATTAAAGACACAAGTCCTAGTAATAAAAAGTCCTGAATAAAACTCAGTTCAAGTCCCGAAGAGATCTGAAATTGAAGGTGATGACGTCTGTAATAACTTATAAAGTGCAGATGTGTCAACAATCTCTTGTTAAATCACAGAAATATTATTCCTGTTTTGGATTCATTATAAATTCCAGTGAATATCTTTTGCTATATGTCTAGACTCGTACAAAAGTAACAGAGAAAAGAGTGAAGCCAACAAGCTTTGTAAAATTTAACAAAAAATTTATTTCCCTAGAAAAACAAGGTAAAAACACGAAAAAGGACTTACAGTTTATGAATCTAATCCAAAATTAATCCTAAAATGAATGAATATAAGTCCTGACAATAAAAAGTCCTAAGTGAACCACAGTTCGAATCCCGATGAAGTTCCAAGATGGAAGGCGATGACGTCTTCTATAACCTCTTTTGTGCTGACATGTCAACAGTTCTTTGTTGAATCATTAAGAGTAAATAATCCGGTTTTAGAATTCCGAATAATTTCCAATAAATGTCTTTGTCCAAGAATTTGAATGAGCACAAGTGGCTTCCAAGGAGAATAAATTATTAATTCCGAAAAGTAGAAAAATTCAATTCAAACTGGCAACAACACAAACATACCTTTCAGCTCCAAAGGTATTAATTATGACTGACTAAAACTATAATAACATGTGTTAATAAGCCCAACTGATACGCAAAACAAAGTCCTGGATGAGGGTCAATCACCTGGAAAACCCTAATTGACACATTTTATTTCACACGTAGGCCAGATATGACCCTGACTGAAAATCAGTGATTTCTTCACTGAGAATGAATTTTAAAAAATGTTTTAAAAGATAGTTGTTTACATTTACAGGTGTTACTGGTACGAGATCTAGGTCACCGACTGATACAATGTAAACAAGCTACTGGCTTGTTTACAGTCAAACAGAACTGAACTGAATTTTCTGGAAAATTGTAAAATCCATTATCATTACAATAACATGTAATGGAATAAAATAAAAAATATAAAAAAAAAATTTAAAACTAACAAACAAGTAATTAAATTACATATATGTAACACTTTGTCCAAGAATTATATCATAGCACCCTTGTATATCCAGGGAAAATAATCACTTGAATTAAATAATTTGAATAAAATAAAATTCAGCCCAAACTGCACAGAACATAAGACAGCTTAATGTATCAAGTGTTTTAATCCCAACTGACAAACCTTTATCAAAACATCAATTATACAACTAATTAAGACACAAAACAGATTCCCAGATCAGGGTCAAAAGTTCATTCGTCTGGAAAAAAATAGAAGTTTGTTACCAATTGGCACATGATAAATATCACATAGTCGAGGTATGACATTGACTCGATGTAATCATTCTTACTCAGAGAAAGATAAAAAAAATTTAAAATGTTGTTTACATAAATGAAATAAAAGAATTTTAAAAAGTGAATCAGGTCAAGCAGAAATGAACTCAGTTTTGGACAAGGTTAAATCTAGCAAGCAATGTTACATTACAATAACATATAATGAAATAAAAAAAAAACTTTGAAACTAACAGACAAAAATTAAATTAAATAAGCATATCACATCACCTCATAAAGAAAAGAAAGATTTATATAATAAGGCTTTCTTTTTACCATAAGTCAATTATGCATGTGGTTTATATAAAAAAATAACATAAGAAGAAATCTTATGAATGATACAAAGTATGCATGAAATAATATATCTATACACATGAAAGTGCATCTGCTGTTAAATTGACTTTTCCTTTGATGTACCTGATGTCAATATTATATTCCTGTAACAACAAACTCCACCTTAATAATCTCTGAGTTTTGTTTTTCATCTTACCATTGAAAGTAAGGGGGTTGTGCTCACTAAACACAATAATCAGAGAAGGAGCTTAACTAATGTAAACTTCAAAGTGTTGTACAGCTAATATAAAGGCCAAACAGTCCTTCTCGATTGTGGAATAATTTCTCTGGTTCTTATTTAATTTTGTAGAAAAATAACACACTGGATGATCAACACCATTTTTATCTTCTTGAATCAATACTGCTCCAATCCTAACATCACTTGCATCAACAGACAGTTTAAATGATTGGCAGAAATTTGGAGCTGTAAGAACTGGTGCACTCCTAAGTATGGCCTTTAATGTTTTAAAAGCCTCCTGATATTTTTGAAAGCGATGAAAAACTTGGTTTTCTTGCTCAATAAATATGTCAGGGGTTCAGCAGTTATGGAAAAATTGGAACAAAATTTCTGATAGTATCCAGCCATACCCAAAAATTGCATCAGTTGCTTTTTACTGACAGACACAGGGAATTCAGAGACAGCCTTGACCTTAGCATCGATAGGTTTAACTTGATCATGTCCCACAATATGTCGTACAAATGTTTCACAAGCACGGCAAAACTCACTTTTGGATCAATTAATTGTCAAACTTGCATCAGTGAGTCTGTCAAAGAATTTCTGAATTGTCGCTAAATGTTCTTTCCAGGTGTCATTGTAGATGATATCATTGATGTAAGCATCACAATTATCTAGACCAGATATAATCATGTTCATTAAATGTTGAAAAGTAGTTGGCAAACCTTTCATCTGAAATGGCATCACTTTATATTGATAATGTCCATCTGGAGTCACAAATGCCAAAACTTCCTTTGCCCTTTCCATCAGTGGACTTTGCCAAAATCCTTTCAGAAGGTCAAATTTGGTGACATACTTGGCATTGCAATTTTATCAATGCAGTCATCGATTCTTGGTAATGGAAATGAATCTGTTTAGTCACACTGTTCACCTTTCTATAATCAGTGCACATGCTGAAAGTATTATCTGGTTTCGGAACAAGTATACATGGTGAACTCCGGTCACTTTTACTCGGCTCTATGAAATCATTCTCCAGCAAATACCTCTTTGAGAGGGTTCATTCTGTATGGGTGTTGTTTCACAGGTGTGGAATTTACAATTTCAACATCATGTTAAAATTTCTTTTCTTGTAGGGACATCTCGAAGTAAGTGCTCATATTCAAGTAATAATTGTTTAAGTTCACTCCTTTCTTGTTGTTGCAAATGTGAAAGTTTCTGGTCCAGATTATTCATAATTTCTGAATTCTGAAGATTTGTTACTACAAAATCAACAGAGTCCAATTGCATTCATTCACCTAAATCCTCAGTGAGTGGGACAGGAGGTACAACTAAATTAATTGCATGATTAACCTGGCTATCTCTCTCAGCATACTGGTACTCCTTTAATTTACTTACATCCCAGGAGTACTATTATTATAATTTAACCCATTCATTTTCTTCTTAACTTTGTAAGGGCCGTAATACCTAATCTGAAGAAAATTTTGAAGAATGAGCAAGAGACAGAACTCTATCACCAGACTCAAAAGTTCTCTCCATTGTCGTTCTGTCAAACCATAATTTTACGTTTCACTTGAATTCTGAATGCCAAATTCAAGCATAACTAGTTGGAAAATTTCAGACATAAAATTTGACCCTTGATCAGATTGGACAGATCTGGGAAGGCCAAATTGAGTAAAAAACTTTATCAAAGCTTTTACTATTGTTTTGGTTTTAATATTCCTCAAAGGAATTGCCTCTGGGAATCTTGTTGATGCACACATTATGGTCAACAAGTATTGGTTACCTGACTTGGTCTTAGGTAAGGAACTGAGACATTCTACCATTGTTCTGCTAAATGGTTTGTCAAATGAAGGAATAGGTTGCAGATGAGCCTTCGGTATCTTCTGATTGGGTTTTCAAACCATTTGACAAATATGACAAGATCTGCAGTATTTACATTCATCACTTTTAACATTTGGCCAATAGAATTGATTCAAGATGAAATAACAAACAGATACTTCTTTGGCTTCAGTTTCCCTAATGGCCCTTTGAAACAAACAGGAGATCTCGGGATCTTTTTCCTGTTCGATGACAAGTGGTTGTCATTTGTCACCCTGATTAGAATAAAGAGAATGAGTAGTTAAAAGATTATCACTGTGATCAATACCCTTTGATTGATCCAAAGAAGGAGTGAAAGTGACCTCATGAAAAGCCTGACCAATAAATGTGTCAGCGAAAGGAATACTTTCCTTATCAAAATCATTCTCAAGAGCTTTCTTTGCCATAGCTCTAGTAACTAACTGCACAAGCTGGGTATAAATCAGGAAAATTTTTTTCAATAGGATCGACTTTCTGATCCAAACAAGGTTTGTGAGTTACAAGTGGATTAACCACAACCTTGTCTCCAGCTAGGTCATTGCCTAGTAATAAATGAATGCCCTCAACAGGTAAAGAAGACACTGTTTAGACTGTCATGGGTCCTGAGACGAAGTCTGATGACAAATTTACACAATGGAGAGGAACATTAACAAAGCCATACTCTACTCCCTGAATAAGAACACTCTCATTAGAAGAAGACTTCTCAAAAAAAGGCAAAGTTCCTGATAATAGAAGACTCTGAGAAGTTCCTGTGTCCCTTAAAATTGTAATAGGGATGGGATTGGCTGAATCACTCATGAGTGATATAGAACCCTTCGACATGAATGGTTCATAATTCTCCATAATAAAATCAGACTTGGATTTGTTAGACCCAAGAAATGTATTGCTTTCAATACATGACCTTGACCATGACCTGTTAGAAATAAGAGCATTTGGAATAGTTCTGTCTTGATTCTGATACTTATATTTCAATTTGTAGCAATCAGAAATAATGTGTCCTTTCTTCTTGCAATAGGTACATGTAGAAAGAGATAAGGATTTCTGATCAATCGTATCAGAAGCTTGATTTTTAAAAGTTGTGCCAGATTGAAATTTAGAAGGGTTCATATTTGGTTGAAGTACTTTTTTACCAGAAGACTGCTGAGTGGAAGACTTACATACAATAGAAACCTTATGAGCTAAGGAATACTCTTCAGCGGCATGAGCAGCATTTTCCAAGGTTTCGACCTTATGCTCATCAAGATAAGTCTTAATGTCACTATGGAGATGATTCTTGAACTCTTCAAGTAATACAAGTTGTCTGAGATTTTCATAATCTTGATCAACTTCTTGGCTAAGTACCACCTATCACATAACTGCTCTTTTTCTCTTGCAAATTCAACATGAGTTTGTCCAGTTTCTTTTTTACAGTTTCTGAATTTTTGTCGAGAAGCCTCAGGGACTAACTAATAACCCATTAAGATGCATTCCTTAACCAGATCATAGTCAGCACTTTACTGTACTGACAGGAATGCACAGATGTCTCGGACTTTGCCAGAAAGTGTACTCTGTAATAACAGAGTCAAATGCTTTCTTGGCCATTTTGAATTTCAGCAATTTTTTCAAAATGAGGAAAATATTTGTCTACTTCTTTTTCTCTAAAGATAAGGTACTTACCTAATATTCTTAGTAACATCAAAACTTGAATTTGTATGTGAAGTGGGAATGTGCTTTTCACTTGCCAGCTCTAATTCTCTTAATCTAAATTGATATTCCCTTTCTTCCTTCTTTCTTTCTCTCTGCAATTCTACTTGCATTTGCATTTGTTTCTCCTCTTTATCTTTCTGAAGTTCAAGTTTTCTTAACTCTAATACCGTCTTGTATTTTAATTTTAATTCCTTTACTTTTATGTTAGAGTCAGATGCAGACTTACTGATCAAAACCAAAGCACTTTTATCCAAAACATTCTTTCCCACCAAATATTGGACCAAAATATTATTTCTTCCTTTGTTAAAGAAGCTTTGCCTTGCAGAGATCATATTTTCTGGCAAGTTGAAGCAATTCGTCTTTTTTCAAGAAGTCTAACTGTTCCTGGGTAGGATTTGAAATAAAGATCTCCACTTTTGATGACATTGTAAAAGAGCTTGTTGATTTCACTAAAGATGTCTAAAATGTGAAATAATACTTGGGATTTAAAATTCCGAAAAGTAGGGGAATTTAAATTTCAAAGACAAAGTTTTCTGAAATATTTTAGCAAAAATTTTTATCCTGGACGAGCCCCCAATTTTCTGTTACAAGTCTATGCTCTTAAAATAAGTAACAGAAAAGAGTGAAGACAACAAGCTTAGTAAAATTTAACAAATAATTTATTTCCCTAGAATACAAAGTGAAAAATGAGTAAAAAGAACTTGTGGTATTGCGAATTAAATCCAAGACACAAGTCCTAGTAATAAAAAGTCCTGAATAAAACTCAGTTCAAGTCCCGAAGAGATCTGAAATTGAAGGTGATGACATCTGTAATAACCTATGAAGTGCAGATGTGTCAACAATCTCTTGTTAAATCACAGAAAATATTATTCCAGTTTTGGATTCATTATAAATTCCAGTGAATGTCTTTGTCCAAGAATTATATCAGAGCACTTTCGTATTTCCAGGGAAAATAATCACTTGAATTCAATAATTTTAAGAAAATAGAATTCAGCCCAAACTGGACACAACATAATACAACTTAATGTGTCAAGTGTTTTAATCCCAACTGACAAACCTTTATCTAAACATCAGTTATACAACTAATTAAGATGCAAAACAGATTCCCAGATGAGGGTCAAAAGTTCATTCTTCTGGAAAAAATAGAAGTTTGTTACCATTGGCACATGATAAATATCACGTAGTCGAGGTATTACCTTGACTCAACTTAATGATTCTTAATGATTCTTACTCTGAGAAAGAAAAAAAAATTTTTTTTTTAAAAAGTTGTTTACATAAATGAAATAAAAAAATAAATAAAAAAATGTAAATCAGGTCAAGCAGAAATGAACTCAGTTTTGGACAAGGTCAGGTCCAGTAAATAATGTTACATTACAAAAACATGTAATGAAATTAAAAAAAACTTTAAAACTAACAGACAAAAAATTAAATATACATAACACTGTGCTCACTGAAATTCTGCATTTTTCTTGCCACAGGTATTGTTGTCAGTTTTAAGCTGTCTCTTGCCACTTGAACATATATCAGACTTTACGAAACATCTCCACTGTGTCATCTCTCTGTTCCATAAGACTTCATTTACTTCCATTACCAACAAGAAATGGTTCACAGCCAGGGAGTTTCTGCAACTCGATGATTAATTGTTTCATGGTGAAGTGGATCTTGTCCTGATGAGTCGACTCCACATGGACCTTTTGTAGATGACCTTGCCATCTCAGTGGCACCCCAATTCCCATGCTGCTCTTTAATAGGATCAGCTAACAAGCAAGGTATTATCATTCCTGGACCAGTGTCACAACAGGAATGCCTCATGCAGCTGCAATCAGATGTAATCAATTTACTGACGGAAGCAGCTATAGTTACAGAACCCATCTATTACTGGGCTTCAACACTGTCAGTGACCAGTGGAGTCCAGAGGATACAGATTTGCACCTCAAACTCTTGGAGATGAGAGTGCTCACCACATTCTTCCATTTTTGGAGTGACCATCTTCAGAGCATGGTCATACTCATTTCAGACAACTCGATGGTAATGATGTATAAAATCATCCACACACTGCTTTCTGTTGGGGAATTCTGCCATTGGTGCACACGTTGCACCAATGACATCAGACCAGACTCTGGCAGACACTGTGTCTTGGCCAATTCTTTGTCTAGGATAGTCCCTCCTCCAATTAATCTTTCATCAGATCTGCCAGCTATCAAGGCATCTGATGATCTATCTTTTTTGCAACCAGGTGGAATCTTCATTTATCCAGTATTGGATCTTGAGGCTAATGGTCCTGTCTGTGCTCTTTCTCTCATTTGGGAGGGTCTGTGGTAACCTTTGCCTACCTGCCAACAATCTTAGTTCCAAAGATCATACAGAAATTGAGGGTTCTGAGATACAACATGATTCTGATTGCCCCTCTCTATTGGGACACGTCTTTGATCAATGATTTTCTTGATCTAGTGATAGATATCTACTCAGGAAGATCCCTTTCTGAATCTTCTCAATCAGCCTTGGACCCATGTCTTCTTCTCTGAGCTCTTGTCCAGAGAGCCTTTGCTGGATTTGCCTGATTGTGTTGCTAACAACTAACAAGTTAGGAGAATGGTTTAACCTTCATACATGGAGTCCAATCTTCTTCCCTCAGAGGTTAACTGAGGTATAGGTATGATACTCCCTCTGCTGAATACCTATTCTACTAATGTTAATGTGACCGGGGAACATGTTTGAAGTAGAAACAAACTTGATTTAGTAAATTATGTTTCTATTACCCAGTCACATTACTTTAATACTATCCCATTCTCTCCCATTACATGATCATGTGCTCACCTTAAAACTAGCATCACCTATAGGCATCAAGAGGAGGTAATGTGCAAAAAGTTATTATCCTTTGACTATATGATATAGACTGGAAATGAAAATTTTGTCTTTGGGAGGGATTGATTTGGGACTGGTAGTAGGGCTTATATTCCTAACATTAATGTGATTAGGTAAGTATTCTAGGAGAAAGAATGGTCGGTAAAATAATAGTATTTTATAAGTATCCTTGGATGAAAAATTGTAAATAATATAGCATTTTGTATGTATGTTTATGCACACACACACACACACACATACACACACACACACACACTTGACTATAAAAATATAAACAAATATTAGAATTTTTTTTTTTCTTCAGATCCTCCATCCATAAAGGGGCTGCCCAGCCCTTATAAGGTGATAGAGAACCAACCCCTCAATGTGACTTGTCAGGCCAGTAGTAACCCACCACCTGACTACATCTGGTCCCCCAGTGGGGAGAGTTCTGTACCCTCCAGGTTGTACTTCAGCTCTGTGTCAAGAAATAATAGTGGGAACTACAGTTGTACAGCCCAAAACACCATACAGGTTGATGTTCTGTGTAAGTATTGATAAATATATTCAGAGTTACTTACAAGTAGCATGGATTGGTTGTAGTTGCCCCACAAAGACTTTTTCAAGCCCAACATTTATCAGAATCAATTATTGTCAGTGACACTCCCATTAAATTTAGACAATCACTTAGAAATCTAGGTGTTACTTTTCATAACTCTCTCATTGCACCAGCATATCATGAAGACTTGCAGAGCAGCATACCTGGAGCTGAGATGCATCAGCACTATTCACAATCTTCTCACAGTTGTTGCCACAAAAACCCTTGTGTGTTCATTAGTGCTCTTTAGACTTGACTATTTGTTACACTCTTCTTTTTGGTCTGTTACTGTATCTTCTGCAAAAATTTCAAGGTCCCAAAAAACTGTAGCTAGGATCATTTTTAAAGCATCAAGAACTGATCATTACACCCCACTTCATCACAAACTCCACTGGCTCCCTATTTGCAGTAGAATCAAACAAGAAATGTCCTCTGTCTCTTACATTTCGTTGTCTGGCTCTGGTCCGAAATACCTCTCTGATTTCACCCATGTTACACTCCTGCTAGAAGCTTGCACTCCTCACCTGACACTTGTAGCCCTAGTATTCCAGGGTGAAAACCAAGTCCTATGGACAATATTCAGGGCCCAGGTACTTGGAATGAACCACCTCTTGATCTCAGACACAAAGAAACCATGATCACATTCAAGAGTGCTTCATTATAAAGTAAACTGATGTTTCATGTGGTTATTTTGTATAATAATTTTTTTTTATGCATTCTCAAAGTCCACTCAGTCTGCATTTTCCAAGTCTAGTGGAAATCCACTCAGCTGCTATGCCTGTTACAGTAGCTATCTGCATCCAGCCAACAACAGTCAGGACAGTTCACACATGTAGAAGCTACTGTTCAACATCGTGTTTTGATGTTTCTAAATATCACAAAATCACACACCTTAAAACTAAAAAGATGTTAGTTTCTTTTTAAAATAATTTGGACAGAAAAGCATATTTGATGTCAAGTTCTCATATTATCGTGTAATATTGGTCTCAGTTTGAAAAACTTATGTTTATCTTCCCAATTAGAAACTTACAAAGTCACTGAATATTTATATCTATATATATATACTCTTCTGCATCAAGAAGTCGCTTCATTATGTTTTTTCATTAAATGATTTCATGAAAGTACATCATGTACTGGTTGTTAATTTATCATAGTTTCCCATTAATGTCCATGCTATTTCCAAAGCCTCCTTTTAAGGAAATTATTGATAGCAGTTTACAAATCCATTTATCCATAGAATTAGAATATGACTGATTGTTTGAGAGTACCATAATTTTTGTAATGTGCCAAATTTGTCTACACAGTATTAAAGTCTGCTCTTTATCAGAGGTTGTTCATGAAATAAACGAAGTGATTTTTATGAAAAAGGTAATTTACTTCATCTCTTTTTTCTTGAATCTCTCATCAAGCACCAGCCAAGGAGTAGTATTTCTGCATTGAAGTGTGCTGCTATGCTTGTAAACTATGGCCAGTCAGGATAGTGTTTAGCTTAGATGTTATATTTTAGAACCAGTTTTTCAAAAGAAACATTAAATTCAGAATGCAAATGGGTTTTGTTATATATGGAAAAATGAATTTTGAACTTGTAATAGGGACTGAGAAATGCAGCATGGTTCGTTTTAGATATTTTCAGGTACTAGTGTGATTTTCTTATCTGTTGTTGAATCTGGTCATAATTAACATGTATGAACTTGAAGCTTCAGAAATGTAATAGATTGAATGTCAAATGAGTGAGCCTTACTACAATAATCAAAGTGTATACAGTGACAATATTTGTGATGACCTTAGAATTAATATGAATGGTTCAAGATAGACAGGAAATTATAGAAATTTACAATCTTTGAAGCCAAAACCACATCCACCTCCAGTTTGAAGTACTCAGTGAAGTTCTACCAGAGATATCTGTATAAAGCTGTGAAAAATTAGAAGCCACATGCTAATATAAATCGATGAATTAGAGATTGATTTTAAAGCCTTGTCAGACACATGGCAATCTACAGGGAATTATATTATGACATGTTCAGCATATGACTAATATAATTCAAGTTAAACAATGGGTGGGGTGTGGAAAGAAGTATAAACAAGAAGAAATTCTACTTTATTAAAGCTCAAACCAAGTTGACCTACAAAACTGGAGGCTATTCATGTTGTGCATCAATTACAGTTGTATCTACCACAGATACCTATTTCACAACTAAATTTGCATAATAGTAAGCATTTTGGCTGAATTATAAAAGATGATGATATGATGGATGTACTGGAGAAATTAAATGTTACTGCAACATGGGAAAAAGAAGTTTTTTTCCCACATCGGCACATAATAACTGGCCCCACCTATTATAACCTTTATTTATTATTGCTTTCAGTTGTACTAGTCCTAAATTTATTGATGTGACTTGAAGGTTAGTTTTGGTTCTCAAAGAGTGCTATTTGGGCAATTATGGGCATAATTTCATAATTTCACATTGTTTGCATAATTGCTGAACCCTGTTTAAATATACTCTTGACTCCATATTCTTTGGTGACAAAATGTTTTATATGTATTCATGTCAGCTTTTTAAAAAGGATAATTTGATAAAATATAACAAATTAGCAACAAACCTGATAAACAGTATTCACTTGACATTCGAGTACAGTTTGTAATATTTGTCATGTGGAATGAAAGAATGAACTGTACCAAATTAATTGCATCTGCATTAATGGAAAATAATACAAGTTCATCTCATACCGAAAATATTTAAGTGATTACACTTTTTCATCCCTTTCATCAGTCCATTTGGTAATATTTCATGTACACTCATCAGATAACAAATTCAGCAACTCTAAGTATTTTTATTAGCTGATGGTTATAATATGTGGCATCATGTGCTTCATGGAGCCCATGTAAAAACAGTAGGTCAGTGGTAATAGTAAACATATGTCCACTTCTTGCAAAAATATATTGCATGGACATGTATATTTGGGTAGCAAATATTAAACAATCTGGACCAGCAGAAGTTGCATATTGGATGGTTCTGTGCATATTTCATTGTGTGAGAATATATTAAGCAAGTAATTTAAAAGTGACAGGCAGAATGAAACCTGCTAATACTTACATGTAAGTTATTTTTCCTTCTGTTTGTTTAAAAGCAGAATCTCTCTCTCTCTCACGCATTTAAATTAATGATTAAACTTTCTATATTTGTGTAGCACCTAAATAGTATCAGCATTCTTGCCCAAAAATCTGCCATCTCTTGCAATTACTGTATGTGATTGCATTTTAGTGGTTGTCTTTGAAAAATAAACTGTGTACAACTTTAAGCAGAGGATTCTGCACTGTGTACTGCAGCTGAACTGATAAGTTAAGTTCCACACTGTGTAGTGGACATCCATGATTACATAATTATGCTGGAATGACTTGTAACTGGGTCAACAAACCTAGTCCATTCACTACAAGCCATGATGTGGACAGTCCACAATGACTGTTATGTCCTGTCCATGATGGAACCAGCTTCAGAAGGATTAATGACCACTGTGGGAACATGGATTTTCTGTAAAATGCAATGGGAGTACTGTATATTACGACTCTATTGTCTTAAAATAAGTAGTAGAAAAGAGTGAGAAGCAACAAGCTTTGTAAAATTCAACAAATAATTTATTTGCCTAGAATACAAAATGAAAATATATTTTAAAAGAAGATCTTATAGTATTGCGAATTAAATTCCAAAGTAATTCTACAATTACAGACACAAGTCCTAATAATAAAAGTTCTTAATAAACTTTAGTAAAAGTCTGAACTTAATCCAATGCTAACAGTCTTTTGTATGATCACACTAATACAATCCAAGAATTAAAGCCTTATTGGAAATTTCTTTATAAATTCAAGTCTCTATTTCTAAGAATGTTATCAGAGCACGTTGATATTTCCAGAGAAGAATAATTTGAATAATAAATTCCAACCAAAATGAAATACTGGTCACCACAATAATACAAATTGATTCTGCTAGGTCTTAAGCATGAATGAATAATTTTTCCAGTGACAAGATTATGTAGTCTTCTACTTGACCTCAAGCCACAATTAACATTTTCTAATAAAAATTATTACCTAATGAAAAATAACCTTCTAGAAACTTCTTAATGTTTACAGATAAAATGTTGGTTATAATTAGAAATCTATTGCTAAAATTATAATATAAGATGTGTAATGTGTCAGGTAGGCTAGATATTTTATAGGGGAATTCCAATAGCCTAGATCCAGACCCAAATAAATATGTTTACTTCTTTTAGTACTGATTCTAATATTAAACCCATACTCAAAGAGAATATTTTAGCTATGTATTAGTTGTTTACAAAATAACAAAATATAAATAATTAAGGTCAAGTCCAAAATACATTGTTACATTACAATAGCACATAATGACAAAAAAAACCAACAAACAAGCAAATAATGGAACTGAAATATACATAACATGTACATATGCAAAAAACTGTTTACATGTTATTTGGAACCTGAGTCCAGTGTTGATAATAAGTTTGACTTGCCCATGTTGTTAAATAATGTGCCAGCCAGCTGAATCGTCTCAGGCACTTGCCTGTGCAGATCAGTGATGTCACACCTCTGTTCATTGGGTTCGAGTCTCAGGTTTGGCCATTGTATGTGAGGAAGCTTGCTGGTAGCTTCTGATGGGTTGGTAGTTTTTCTCAGAGTTTTTTCCCAGGTTCTTATGTGGCCGGCATGTATAGCCTATCATTTACTGAAATATGGCATGAAACACACAAAATCATAAATTATGTATTTGTAGACTATATGTTGAGTTTGCGTCTGAATCCCAGTTGTGGGGTTAAAATATTTGTCTATTTGATTTGAGTTTGCACCAAGACATGGAACTCCTGGAGTTACATTATTTGTCTTTCATGAGGCTCTACTCAGAGTGGAGGGGCAAATAATGTAATCCTTAATTGGGATTTCCTTGTATCTATGCAAACTTATTTTTCTCACCCAATTTCTTCACTTAAAAGTAAAATAACCCTTCAAGAAAAGTACTTAGTCCTTAAGATCTTTTACACACTATCATTGTTGTATTTTAAACCATGAAAAATACCTATTTGGTACACGAAACTCCTCAGAATTACTCCTTATGTAAAACCTGCTCAGCAAAATTTCACCAAAATTGGCAGATTAAAAACATTCCACTAACAAAGACAACTTGGCAAACTGCACATGCATTAGTTTAATTGGGTATATTTCAGCAGGTAAGCAATTTCATCCCCACTTGTGCCTCTTGTTGTATGTATTTTATGTACAGTTGATAAAACTAGTACAAATATGAAGAGGATTTTATATACCTGCCCTGAGATGGGGTGTATTTTGTTATGATGTACTTCTCTCTTTCTGTTACCAAATTTCTGTATAATATTACTTGAGTTTTCCAACATTTACATTTGCCAAACTTTGAGGATGGCTTTCACTTGGAATAAAGAAGAAACATCTTTATTTCTTGGGCAGAATTCAAGGTCAAGGTTACTGTGGCTGAAATAAGTAAAATGGTTTCCACACAAAAAAGTGCTCCATCATACATACTTGCCCTTTTCATGATCTTTTGATCAGAAGGTTAAAGGTCACTGTGATTTTAAAAAAATGGCTTATACACAATAAAATGAGTTCCCCATCATCTTCAGGTTCCAAACTATGGATGGCTTTCACATTTTGCAAGGAGGACCCTCGGTGATTTTGATGTTAAAAGGTGAATGGTCAAGGTTACTGTGACTGACAGAATAAGAATGTTTTCTGCATGATTACATCAGTTCTACATCTCATACCTGGACCGGATATTATGGATGGCTTGCACTTAGTGTAAGGAGAGCAAACCTAATTAGTTGAGATCAAAAGGTTGAAGGCCATGGTTACTAGAAGAGAAATGGTTTACACACAGTCACATTAGTTCTAGATCACATACCTGGATGATTCATAGAGAACTATTAAATACAGGACAGAAACGTTGATTTAGTTGGAAGATTGTTTTGTTGAACTCTGATATATATATATATATATATATATATATATATATATATATATATATATATATATATATATATATATATCTGTAATTACTCATTCCATTGAGACTACTTGTTTGACACAAACCAGATCCAGATGCCATGATTTGAAATAAATAGTGAATATTAAGAGCATATTCTTTGGCATCTATTTTAGCAGCAGGAAGGGTGAGCAGACCACTATTATAATTAAGACAAATTTTAGTGATAATTGAGGCAAGTGGTCTGTTCGACTGCCGTACCGCGAAATCATTTGTCTTAATCATCAGGCAAACATATTCATTACCAAATGTCTGTCCACCCCCACCCCACCCACCCCCCGTGGACCCTATAACTTGGTTTTCGAGCAAATTTTGCATTATGATTAAGACAAATGTGTAAGGTTCGACTGCCATATCGTGCATATCCCCCCCCCCCTTCTTGTCTGCTGTTATCTTACACACACATGTGGTCATTCACCCTTCCTGCTGCTTACATGTACTGAGATAGGTATGCGTACCGATTTTTCAAGGACATGTGTGGTAGTTCAAACAATAGCTGTGTTTATCGCCGCGGATATCGCCGCGGATATCTCCCCGGAGATAGGTATTTGTGTGCAGTTTATTTCCGTGTTTTAATTTTAAATATAATACATTTTAATCGGTTCATATATATAATGGCAAAATATCTTAATAAAATTATAAATATTTATTTATTTGTAAAATCAGATATCAAATGCTATTGCACAATAATCACATATAATAATTTCTAAAACGTATATCCGTAGTCGAGTTCGTTAGCTCAATGTTAAAGTTGCTGGAAACTTTAATACTGATGTTTGCGGTTCGACCCCAGATCTCGCCGAGATGGGTTCGGGTCCCCGGGTCGCCCATATCTTTTAATAAGTAGGGGGGGAGGCATCCCCTGAGATTTCAATAAACCACCACGTATCTCGTGGTCGGATTCTATTTTGGAATTCTACCCCGGGGTTTTATCGAAATCGCAATGCCTAGACAGCCTTCTGAATTGCTAATATTTCGCTTTCGTCTATTAGAAATTCGCCGGGAGGTGTGTCTATGCAAATTTACCCCCTAAAATAATCAGTAGCATGCCTTGAGCTCTCTGCCCCATGGAAGAACCCCCCAAATAAACATCCAGAAAGGGTGTTAGCCAAAAGAAACAGAACATGGGCGTGCCGCATAATACGTCATAAGAGAGACGACAATGTAAGGACCCCATGAAAGTCACACAGGCTATCGAGGGGCTCCATTGAAGGGTAACCGCTAGGATCTACTGATTATTTTTGATAAATTAAAATACAGACAAACATGCATACATACAGACATACATAGAAAGGGGAAATAATTCTCTAGCAGAGGAGGAGCAGAGTTATCGCGCTTTATTAAGTATTTTTGGTGATTTCAAATTCAATTAAATATCTATTATAAATATTATTTAATAATGAATATTGGAGAACCACACTCAGCTAGATTAGCACGAGAAAGACTAGAAGCAATTCAAAAATATTTACCTGTTCGTGATGCTGTTAAACAACAATTACAAGAACGACAGGAATCTCAAGTTGAATTTGAAGAGGATACAAAACAATTATTTAAACCTATTACAGAGACAACTAAACCTCTTCTTCCTGCGTTAGAAAAAACCGCTGAAGCAACTGGAAAAATATCAGAGCGAACTAAGAAAACAAAAAGAATTTTACGGGAACTTCCAGCTGAAATAACTGCTGCGATGTCAGTCCCGGAAATACCTGAAGATGATGAAGATCAGCCTGGAGGTGCTGAAGCACCACCCCCCAAACAAAAGAGTCATTTAATAAGTAATGCTGAACTGATAAATAAATTTGATGAAAAAGTAATTAATTTAATTGATAACTTTTCCCATCTAGATCAACTAGTTAATTTTGCTTTGAATAATTTTAGTCGAAGAGATAAATTAATGAAACCTGAATACGCTAAAGATATTAAAAACAGTAAACAATGGCAAAAATATTTATATCGCATATTTATGAATGTTGAACGAATTAAAGAGAATAGTACATCATATCAGGAATATGTTATGAGAATTAATAATTCAATTCAATTAAAAAAAGAGATGACAAAACAACAACAAAAAGCACCAAAACCAAAAACACTATCGGAACCAATTGAAGAGGAAGAGGAAGAATTTTATGATAATCCTGGAGCAATTGGAAGTGGTTTAGGAAGTGGTCTTATTACTTGCCCCAATAACGTTCTTGCTGATGTTGATCGACTAAAAATCCTCATTGGAGGAAAACGAGCTGGTAATAATTCCCCAGAAATAATTAATGAAGCAGCCGATATCTGTAGACGATTATTTACAGGCGGTATCATGGACGTTGATGTTTATCAGTCTCTTATTAACGAAATTGTCGATGACTACTACAGTGACTGAGTACGTAATTAAATACAATTACTATAATAAAATGATAGTACATGGTACTCAACGTGGACCAACTATGGTCAGGGTGATAAATTCTCGATTACCAGTATATAAAACAACCTACGGAAATGGACTAGGTGATGTTGTTCAGGGTCTATTTAGAAGGATAGCCCCAAAAGCAATACCGATCGCAAAGCAACTGGGAATGAAAGCTATTGATGTTGTTCGTGAAAAAGGTATTGGTGCTGTTGGTAATGTTGCTGGTAAAGCATTTTCAGCGATTAAAGATAGGTTAGCACGATTAATACGACGAAAACCTCAATCAGTAAAATTACCTAGTACTGAAGTAATGCCTGCAAATGTCAGTAAAATAATAAATCAAGTTGCTAATCAAAAACTAGCAGAGTTGGCTGATGTGCCTTTATCAGAAAAAGAAAAAAAATATAACCGCTAGTCTCATAGCAGGAAATGGTCTCACTTCCCGAAGTGGTCTTCGTTTTAGACGATAATAAATATAATAAAGATGTTTAAACGTATATCTGATCCCGCATTTGACATGGACGCACCAGTACTTAAAGATGAGTCTGTGCGTGATTATCAATATTATTCTTATGACGCTAGAATTCCAGATCAGCGTGGACGAATTGAACTACAAGTTCAGGATACAAGTAGGTATTTCCTACCCGCTGAGGCTTTTATTGAAGTAGAAGGTAAAATTTTTAAAACGGATAATACTGAATACGATAATAATGTTGCTTTTGGTTTTGTTAATAATGGTATTATGGCGTTATTTGACAGCGCCACTTATATGATTGATGGTAAAAATATTGAATCAATTCAGAAGGACGTTGATGTTGCTACAACAATATTGGGTCTAGCACGATATAGCGACGATTATTCAAGATCAGCTGGTCCATCAATGATGTTTTCAAAGGACACTTCTGATCACCCGGATCATAAAAATGTAACTACAGGTAATGTAAGAAATGCTGCAGGAACCGCAGAAACTCCCGCAGTAATATCAATGAACGCAAATTTTAACTTAGGATTTGCATCACGTAAAATAATGTTGAAAGATAGAATGTTTTCATGTGCAATTCCACTTTCACATATATTTGGATTTTGCAGAAATGTCAGAAAAGTTATTTTCGGAGCTAAACATACTGTTGTACTTGTACGACAGGCTACAGACGATGATGCAATATGGCATCCCGCTGGTGTTGATCCTGCTGCAACTGAGGCACTTCATGGTAAAGTAGTATTAACCAAACTTTCATTATGGATGCCAGTGATGACTCCAACAATATCTGAAGAAGAACGTCTACTTGCTTTTATGAATGAAGGTGGTAAATCAGCGTTGTCATGGTTAACAATGACCACAGATTCTGTTCAGAGTGCAATTAATGGTTTATTTACATGGCAAATATCTTCTCAACAGGGAATAGCAGCACCACGACATATATTTATTGCGCTTCAGGATAATACACGTGTAGGTAATCAAACAAAAAGTTTAATGATATTTGATAAACTTGGTGTTTCTGAAGTTTCTTTAAGAATAAATAGACATCAAGAACCATCTGAGGATATTTTACTGAATTTCGATCAAAATCATGTAGCACGTGTATATCATCGTCTAATGACGTTCATGGGCCGTGATCAAAATATTGATACTGGTTTACAAATATCACAATTGGATTTTACAACCTTATATCTGATTTATTACTTTTCGCTCGAACATTTAGATTTAACCAGACAGTCAGTAGTTGATATACATTTTCGAGCTCGTGTTAACAGAAATATTATAGATATTCCTAATTACAGGGCAATTGCTGTCATACTCAGCGATAAATCAATATTACTTGAAGGTGCTGGTGGACGAATGAGAGTCGTTAATGCTCCAGTTGAAAACATGTAATTAGATCGTTTATAAATAGTATAATGTCGTATAATAATGTTAGTGTTAGTCTGACTTCTGGTCAGATTAAAAAGATACAATCAGCATCAAAAAATAACTGTGGATTAAAAATATTGCTAAAGAAAGATCAGATGAGCGGCTCAAATAAATTATCTCTTACAGAACGTCATCTCGGGCATTTCAATGAAGCAAAAAAATCAAATAAAGGTATAAAACTTAATCTTTCTGCGGGTGCCATTAAAGATGTCATTAAGACGGGTGGTATATTTCCACTTCTTGCTGCTATACCAGCATTAATAGCCGCTGCAGCTCCAGCTGTTGCAAAAGCAGCTGCATTAGGTGCTGTTGGAACTGCTGCTGGAATGGCATTAAAGAAAGCAACCGGACAGGGAATAAAACGAACACCAAAAAAAAAGGGAAGGGGTCTAAGATTACCAGGGACCCCACACTGGTACGGAAAAGGCCTAAGATTACCAGGGACAATTTACTGATATCTCCTATGTCCAATTTTGATTTACTAGATGCTGCTAAAAAATTAAAAATAAAAAATTTTAGAGGAGTTTTTATGCGCGATCAATTACCGAAACAACCAAATAACATTGAAACAGGTATTATTAATCTCGATGAAAATTCTGGTCCAGGCACACATTGGGTCGCTTATGCAATTGATCCACGTGGAATTATTTATTTTGATTCATATGGACTAGCTCCACCAAAAGAATTCTTAAAGTATATTAGCGGCTATCAAAGTATTCCAATATGGCATTCAACGTTACCAACACAAACATTAACTGATCCACCAATATGTGGTCGAGAAGTACTTAACGTACTTGATGCTATATCAAAATCAACAAAACCACCCCACAAAGTTGTACATGAATATACTACGACGTCATATTTAAACAGACATTAGTAAATATAATGGTAGATATTTATGGAAGATCTTCTCGTGGTAAAGGTCATCAGCAGGCTGATTTATCTAAGTATGCAACTCTTGATCAACTCAGAAATGAAATTGATGATTTATTAAATCTCGCAAGTGTGGATCAAAATGAAGTAGTTGTTTTTCAGGATAATCAAGGACGATTAAAAACGAGTAATATACAACTATCAGATGTTCTTATAAGAATTCCAACTGCAGTCACTGATAATATAGTTATTTTTGCCGATCAAGGTAAAATACAAGATTCTGGTACATCACTCAGTAATTATATTAAGAAATCCGGCGATGTATTTACGGGAGATATTAATATGAATCAGAATAAAATTACAGATCTTGGAAATCCAACCGCAGATGCAGACGCCGCAACAAAGAAATATGTCGACGATCAAGAATCTAAGTACGTATTGACCAACGGCGGTATAATGCGTGCATTTCTCGACATGAATAATAATGGCATTAATAATCTTAGAACACCAGAATATAATTTTGACGCTGCGACGAAGAAATACGTTGATGATAAGGAAATTCCGATCGGGAATGAAATAACCACATTAAAAACTAATTATGATAATCTTGCAGAAACTCTTACTAAACATATAGAACTGTTCTTAAATTTTCGTAGAAATGTAAACAAACCCATTAAAGATTTTTTTGGTGATTCACCAACCGTTGACATAAAACTAGCCGACATTAACACGAAACTCAATGATATTGCCAGTGGAATACCTAATATTGTTCAAAAAACTAATCTGATTAAAATTCCACACGGACAAATTAAAAATATCGTATACACAGTAGCATCAGGACAATCAACATGGACACCACAAAATAATACTATCAAATATACCGCAGAAGTTACTGGTATTTACAGGCTGTCCGTATTTAGTGATGAAAGATTTGCTATAATTAACAGATATATATTGCGTCATTCAACTGATTCTCTCTCTGGAGTTGTATCTATATTGTTAAGAAAAGATGTTGAAGAAATATTTATACTGAGAATATATGATCAAACAATAACCTCAGAGCCTTATTGGTGGCATATGGAATTTGTGGCTGAAACACCGCAATTAATCACTTAATATAATAATAATGGATCAACCTCAGTCTCGCATTGACGTTCAACGTTACAGATGCAATCAAGTATGTGAGCGTCTCACTAAACTAAATAATTTTATCGACTATTATAACACGAAAATAAAAAAATACAAAAGACGTATAGTTGTCATCGATGTAGTTGTTTACTCGGTTTCTGCTGTTATTACTGGAACAGGATTATTATTATCAACATTGACGATGACAGCACCTACTATTATAACCATTATCGTTTCAGCATCAACGACTATTGCTGGAGTTCTCGGTATTATAACCAAAAAGATACATACTTGTACAAATGCTAAATTGCACGATTATATGATTAAATTACACACAGTGGCAGAGGCATGTTCTAAATTATCTTTATATATTTCTTCGTGTGTCAGTGATGGTGAAATATCTGATACTGAATTCGCGATGATGATGAAAACTTATGATGATGCTTTTAAAGTGATCGCAAATGATTTTAATGAATTAAATAACAACAATAATAATAATGACAGACAGGGAGTTACTTCAGCAGATCGTCACTAATACAACTCCGTCAAAAACTACTATGATATCATTAAGTTCGACTAATCCTGAGTTTAGTGTCAATTTTCCAACCGCAATTCCTGCAAAAGAAATAGCATTAGCACAATTGCGAGTTTATTATAGCTGGCCCAACATTAGATCAAAACCATTTGGTGGACTACAGCCAAATAATTCATTAATATTCGCTAATAAGAATAAGCCTGATGGAACTCCTGATTGGCAAATAGTTTCTATTCCAACGGGCAGTTATCAAATAGAACAGATTAATGATGAGTTTCAGCGCAGAATTAAATCTATTACAGGAAAAGAATCAAAAATAGCAATTACTGTCTACGAACCAACACTATCTGCGGTTATTGAAATAAATTCCCCTGATTACTCCGTAGATATTTATCAAAGTTCGATTAGATCAGTATTAGGTTGGCCTGAAGATCCACCGGTTTATCAAAGACCACCAGAACCACAGAGATCTGATTTTGTCATAGATGTTAAAAAATTTATAAAACCTCCAGAATATCGAACAGAAAAAAATGCTTACCCATGGCGACGATATTTTGGTGATGGAGTTATACATTATATAGATAAAACAGAAACCCATTTTACAAAAATAGTTGATGGTAAAAAAGGTAAAATAATAGTACTTGATGTTGATGAAATAAATTCATATGCTAGTACAATTAAGTCTGAACATGGACGTATACTTAATTATCTAAGAAATTTATTTTCCAGCATTAGCAATTCCTACAACGATGACTTAAAAAATCAAATAATTGAAGTAATACAACATTTGAATCAAGTTGCTTCAGACCTAGATTTCATGAATGATATTATTGTTAACAGAGAAAAAAAATTAGTGAACATAACAGCAGATAGACGGTATAAAGAGTTATATATAGTTGATGAAGACGGTCCACCTCGAGGTGTTAGACTAAATCTTCTGTTCACAATAATATTTCTAAAACATTTCGGAATTACGCGAGAACAACTATCAACATTTATAATTCCTGGATTTAATTCTAAAGAGCTAAAGAAATCAGTTAATGATCTTATTGATGAACAATTTAAAAGAATATGTGATTCATGGAAAAAATTAATACCTACACCAACTATTCTTAAATATAATAATGATCCACACGGTGGAGGTCGCCATATCTCACCTGGTATTGTAAATATAACAACAACAATTGCAGTCAATCTGGTATGTGACGTAATTGATGATAGTTATCAAGTAGATCTTTCAAAATCTAATCACCGCAGTGGCACTGCGGAACAGGGGTATATACTATATTCATTTAGCCCTAAAGACCCACCCGGTTGGTTAATTGTGTCTGAACCAATTAACCCCGTGTACCTACGAGTTCATAATCCATTTCTGACAAGAATAAATTTCAAACTCACTGACCAGGCAGGAAACATTTTGGATCTAAGACAAGAGTCTCTTAATATTAATTTGTATATACGCTCTTAGAACGTCTGATTAAATATTTCCTAATATAATAAGGGAAAAAATAATCTGATTCATGAAATAGTTACAGATTTCTTTATCTGATGGGTTTATGGGACTACATTTTTTTAAATAATTATTCAGAGACTGATATTTTTTATTTTAAAGAAATAATTATTATATAATGAACCAAGAAAACATTAATGATATTATTTCTGCTATTAAAAAATTAAAACATAACAGAATAAATCTATCTGATAATCTCGATCCTGAAAAAATATTATGCGATTATGAAATATTAAAACAAAGAAAAACTGACAATAAATATACATTACCATCTAATTATAAATTTGTAAAATCAATTTATCAGTCTATGTTAGAATCCTTGGCGATGGTAAATGAAAAACAGGTAAAGCTATTTGCGCCTCTTGCACGTTCGATCGAAAATGTCAGATCCGAACTGTCTCGTGAATACGAGAAAAAGAAGATCGTGGATAATCGTATAATGCAATTAAGAAAAATTATGTTATTTGATTCTGTCAAAAGTGAGAGTGACATTGAGGGCAGCGACTGTGAAGGTAAAATATAGAGTCAAAAACTATATACAATTTATTTATTAGGAAGACAGAGTTAGATATATTCAAATATTATCGGCTGATCATATTTGAATGAATATGCTGATCTAGTAATATTATTTGCGACATCATATACTGATCGTGAATTTATGCCAAAATGTTTTGCAGCCGCATTCATTGAAGGAAACGTTATTTCCTGTCCTGTCTGTATATTTATGGATTTAATAGCTCTCTTTCCGAATAATTTACATTTTCCAGTATTTCCACGTATATTATTCTGACTAGATGTAATAGTCTGCAGGTTAGATAATTGATTATTTTTGGGATTTCCATCAATGTGATCAACTACAAATCCATTTTCGATGACCCCATAAAAACATTCAAATACGAATCTACTTGATAAGTATCTTTTTTCTCTATTAATCGTAAATCTAAAATAACCTTTATTATCAACAGTACCGACTGGTTTTTTCAATCTACAGTTTCTGATCACACCATCTCGGGATGCTTCATAATTTGTATATACTGGATGTTTCACAAATTCGTATTTATTACGAAATGCTTTTTTTCTTAATTCTCTTATAATATTGTTGTCGATCATTTCATCATAAGTCTGATTTGTCTGAGTCATTTTATATAATAATATTATTTGTCTAAATCATTATTTTGAAATCTGACCAGATAATCTTCTACGGTTTGTATAGGAGATTTACCTGGCGATGTATTATTTTTTTTGTCATAATATCGTTTTAATTCCCTGTATTTTTTTCCACCACATTTTAGACACAATTGAGTTTTTCCTCTGACTCCAACACCGCATTGAATACACGGTATTGGTCCTGTACTTCCATTTTTGATACTCTGTGTATGATATCCGCAGTATTTGTTCACGCACGGTTTATTACAAAGAGAAGTATATCCAATTCTGAGCCAAACACATTTGTTCTTTGTTTCAAGCATTATATATATACTAAAATTTTAATTTAAATACTTGTCTTAATTATATGGATGAATTATCGGCAATTGAACCTCAGATATCCAGATTTGATCTTGACAGACTATCAGAATATAAATTAAGTACTTTGATGCAAGATCTGGCATTAACAGATGAGGATATAACCGAACGTATTCGTGAAGCAAAAAATGAATTTCGTGACGATGGTGCTGCTCATGTATGGTCAACATTCAGAGTCGGAAATGTTACTAATATGATGAATGACAAACGAGGAAAAATAATTATTAATCACCTTGATGATCAAAAATATTTTATTTTAATAAAATTTATTGTAAATACAAAAGAAGATATTTGGATTATTCGTGACAAACGCGATCCAGTACACATACAATCAGGAAATAATATTGTTCTCTTAAATAATAAATCTAAGCCCGGAATACTAACAGGTGTTGACAAATTATATTATATACAGAGTTATCCAGCAACTGCAGTTGTATATGGAATATTTCCGTTGAATAATAAACCTGATGTCGGGGATCTAAAACCTATGAAATTGTCAGAATCAAGAATAAACTGTGTAGCTGAACGAGTTACAGAACATTTTACAAATGCGATACGTGGTAATGGTTTAACAGATTTACGACGTAAAAAAATAAATACTTGGGCAGAATCAGTTAAAGATACCGGAGCATCTATCAAAGATGTCGCTGAACTAGAAAAGAAATTGAAATTCCCAATAACAGTAAAACGCTGACAGGAGAGATTTTATATAAATCGAAATATGAATCATCAAGAGGAGCTCCAATAGATATTATTGATCACAATTCGCACGCATGGACCTCAGCAGTAACAATATTTCCACGAGATAGAGCGGTTAAATTTTATGATGGTCATATATTTGATTTTATCAGAAATATCAGTAAAAGTGATCATGTGTCTGTTTGGTTATTTCAGAGTTCGGAATATGATCATTACGATCAGTTTGTACGGCCTAATGGTGACATTTACCGTATAGAATCTCTTAATGTAGAAATGGAAAATCTTGCGCTGAAATATACTTCAGACGATGTCAAAATTAGACAATTATTAAATAATTGTTTTACAGTTCCATCCGTAGCAGCTCATTTTGCTCAGGAGAAAAATTTATGGAAACCAACACGATCGGAATTTCTTGAGGATATTCATAAAAGCTGCGTAGAATATGGACACGGAGGATTATGGAATACTAAATACAACTATAGTGACGTTATATCCGTCGATATGGTAGCATGTTATCCTGGAAGTTTTCTTGGATACGGAGAATGTTCTAAATACTTTAAGAGATTCGGACATTCATCACACGAGATGACCAGGGTTGCAATAAACGGACATTTACCAGATTTTGATTTAACAGGATTTGCTCATGTAGAATCATTCGAATTTGCAGAAAATCTCCATCCGATTACTTATATTTGGTTTGGAAGACATTTTTCAGAGCGATGTTGGGTTCCAATAGTACTATTGCGATATATGCTTGATGTTGGAATTTTAATATCTTTACAGGTGAGTGAGGCCATTATATCATATAGTCCACAGAAACAAATTTGGTTACCAGAACCAAATAGATTTAATATTGATGATGCCAGGAAAGAATTCCCTAATCTTAATGAAGATGATATTATTAAAATTACTAATAATATACGTAAATGCAGAGACGAGCATGATGAAAAACTTGCAAAAGATCTTGGTAGAAGGATAATTGGTAAATTTACTCAAGGAGGAGCCTATGATCATAAAAGACACTGTACAAGATTAATTATGGACGATGCTGAACTCGATTTTATAATTGCTGATACAACAGAAAAAAACATATTTATAAATCGGGGTAATGCTTATTTGTCAGACGGAACCAAACTAGGTACAATTGTGAGTTATCTTGATGGTGACTCACCACAATTTACTCATTTAAGATCTTCTATGTTGGCATATGTTTCTATAAATCTACTGTCTATGATAAATAAATTTTCTCGTGATGCTGTCAGAGTCGCAACGGATTCGTTTTATATAAATAAAAAATATACGGATTTATTAAAACCACTACTTGGTAATGGTGAATGGGGATCATGGAGAATAAAACAAGAAAATATACTTAGTTATTCTGAATCTGCCGACGTTGAAATTAAGGAAATATATCACAAAAATAATAATCAGGTATCAAATTCATCAGCACCATCTGTATATGATCCTATATCTAGACATAAAACTGTTTATCTTAATGGATGCGGTGGTTCAGGTAAAACAACTCGTGTGATTAAATTATTCATGAATAATAATTCGGATATAATTGTTTTGACACCGACACATAAATTAGCCAGAGAAATAAAAGAACGAGGAGTAAAATCGTGTACTTATCATAGTTTCTTTAGATGGTGTGGAGACACATGGACTCCCGAACGAATGGGTGAAAAATATATACCTAAAATTATCATTTGGGACGAGATATGCACGGTGCCGTTAGAAATATTAAAAACATTTCTTGAATGGTTATTGACGAAAAATACTGCTGTGATAATGTGCGGTGATCATGGTCAACCACCACCCTTTATTGGACAATCTCCACATGAATGGTTGAAGAATAATGTAGATTATTACGAAGAAATAAATGATGATCATAGAGCTATTGATGAACCACTGAAGGAATTTAAAAGACTAATCAGACTACAACCAGACAGAGTACAATGTGAAATAATGCGCGGAGTAATTCCAGAGACTTCTATGAGTGATTTTCTAAATTTATGGAATCCCACTGATTTAATAGTTGCAAGTAGAAAGATAGTTCGTGATGAACTACAGAATAAATTATTTATGTTACATAAAGAAAAGTTTTCAGATCTACCTGTACCTTTGTGTTATCGCCCAGCAGATACTCGACGACAGAATATTGATGTTGAAATTCCTGGTGGAGACACTGAAAATGTCCGAGTACAAAATCTTGTCTTGAATGATATTGTTTTAGTCGATATTAATGTCGTTGAGAATGCGCTGAATATGAATAAATCACCGTGGACATTAGGATATGCTATAACAATCCATTCTTCACAGGGGTTAACTATTTCTGATACAAATATTTGGATTATAGATGATCGGATCGAATGGTCGAATTTAGTCTATCTCGCAGTTTCTAGAGTCAGAAGAATATCTCAACTACATAGGGTTATTATGAATTTCATAGAAAATAATAATCAGACTGTTAACAATGACGTAATAAGAAAAAAACTATCTGGTTATAAGCAGTGTGATAAAAAAAATAATCGTGATTTTGATATTAATGTTGAATTTATTATAAAACTAAAACAACTACAGAATAATAATTGCGCAAGTTGCAACTGTAATATGTTGTGGCAATATTCGAATAATAATCCAAGACAATTTACCGTAGATAGAATTAATATTGATCTTGGTCATACACGTGATAATGTGATGCTGACCTGTCTCGAGTGTAATCGACGTCGGGGCGCTGCACGCCCTGGTTCTGGTTATGTAATTGTATGTGGTGGTAATTGTGTGTCTTCAGGGATTACCTGTAATTGTTCACGTACAAATCCACGTTGAGGTGCGGTAGAATCTAATCTGTAAATTGGAGGTCTACCAGTGGATCTAACTACACCAGAAATTGTATGTGTAGTCACGCTCCAGATAGGATCAGTTGCTCTTTTTTTACCACCTTCAAGTTCACCAGGTTCATATAAATATCTTACAGTTGCATTACCTAATACTGGTTGAGATTGATGTCTGTCATTACTACGGGGTATATATTTTTTGTGATCGCAATAGAAGGTTTCATGGAAGTTGAACGAGTAATTTCATTATTTAATGCAGATATCACACTTGGTAACCTCGTAACCCATTCACGAGATCTCTCACCGGATTTAAAGTTAGTAGATATTTCTTTTGCATATTGGTATCCAAATAACCGCTCGGCAAGTGTTCGATTAAATCGTTCAACAATTGCCTGATCACGATGAATTTCAGTATGTCCTCGTCTGATTTTAACGTTATATTTCTTCATCAACAATAATACTGTACCAAGAAATTCTTTGCCCGGATCAACCTGTAATAATTGTGGCCATCGCAAAGGTCCTCGATGATAAATTCGTTCGAACGCAGATGCAACTTCGGATGCTGTCTTTGTTGATAATGGTTCAGCATCTTTATATTTACTTGCAACATCAACGACAGTTAATGCGTATTTGTATGTGCGTGATTTTCGTCCACGTGTTTTAACAGTATCATGTGGTAAAAACAAAATATCTGCTTGATGAACCTCATTAGGGACACTGACATCAAAATGTGAATATTGAATATTTTTAGGTGGTGGTAGATAAATTTGCCATATTGCCTGTCGTGCTAACCACGCTGCAGCAACAGAACGTGAGACTTTTGCTGCTTCAGATAATTTAGTAATCGCTGATCTACCTCTCCAATATCCTCTTGGGCTATAATAAATGGATTCCATTATAATATTTATATAACTAATTACCAGCCCCTAACATTATTTTACTTTTCATGGCAGATTTTATTAGAAAACTAACTAATTTATCTCTGACAGATTTATTTGGTATAGAATTTAATGTATGAATCAATTTTACATCTGCGAGATGCCTTTGTTGTAAATCTTTACTTTTATATGCAACGTCATGAATATGACATGCTTGATCAATCTTATTTACTGGATACTCTCCTGGTCTTGGTTGATCTTGATCATCAAGTCGGATGTCAAGTCGGGTTCCAGGACCACAATAATTATATCCTGGTAAGTGTTTCTCACCGGCATATTTAGCCCACGGAGTTCCTGGTAATTTTCCTAATAAAGCGGCTATATCTCCACCTGTCTTTGTCCCTGAATCAGACATGGAGATAAATTTATATTTTTTCGTGCCGCATTTTACACATTTACCTTTTAATGCACGTCGTTTATTTTTTGTTATTATTGTTGTCAGTCCAGTAGTGGGTGTAGATAATCTACATCGAACACAATATAGACTCATGTTATTAATAATATGGATATAATTGACTTTTCGGCGACACGAAAACAGGAGCCAGTGAAGCATCATCCAGCATTACCAAATTCGATAAGAATGATTATAATAGGTCCATCTGGATCGGGTAAAACACAACTATTATTAAATTTAATAATGCGATGGTTAAAATGGAGTAAATTGTATTTAGTAGCACCATCCGTAGATGATCAACACTGTTACAAAGTACTTAAAGATTTTAATGAAAATGCAAAATTGCTGAATGAAGATGGTGATGATGTTGTTGACTTTATTACCGATATTGATGAGGCTCCATCTGTAGATGACCTAGATGGATTTATTAATAATTTAGTGGTGTACGATGACGTTATGTTGGACAGACAAACAAATCCAGCTAGAATATTTTCTCGAGGTCGTCACAAAAATACTGACGTGATTTATGTTACACAACGATATACACAGATACCTAAAGTGATCAGAGATAACTGCAATATTTTGGTTGTGTTTAATGGAGTAGATAATTATACTCTACAGAATATTTATTATACTTGGTGTTCAGGGGACATGGACATGATTAAGTTTAAAAGCTTCTTTTCAAAAGCACAATCTGCTCCGTTCGGATTTATAACAATAAATCTTCATGACCCAAGATCCAGATATCGTATAGGTCTGGATAAAATCTTTGGTTAATCTGTGATTAACTCTGCTCCTCTGCTAGAGAATTATTTCCCCTTTCTATGTATGTCTGTATGTATGCATGTTTGTCTGTATTTTAATTTATCAAAAATAATCAGTAGATCCTAGCGGTTACCCTTCAATGGAGCCCCTCGATAGCCTGTGTGACTTTCATGGGGTCCTTACATTGTCGTCTCTCTTATGACGTATTATGCGGCACGCCCATGTTCTGTTTCTTTTGGCTAACACCCTTTCTGGATGTTTATTTGGGGGTTCTTCCATGGGGCAGAGAGCTCAAGGCATGCTACTGATTATTTTAGGGGGGTATTTGCATAGACACACCTCCCGGCGAATTTCTAATCGACGAAAGCGAAATATTAGCAATTCAGAAGGCTGTCTAGGCATTGCGATTTCGATAAAACCCCACGAAACCCCGGGGTAGAATTCCAAAATAGAATCCGACCACGAGATACGTGGTGGTTTATCGAAATCTCAGGGGATGCCTCCCCCCCTACTTATTAAAAGATATGGGCGACCCGGGGACCCGAACCCATCTCGGCGAGATCTGGGGTCGAACCGCAAACATCAGTATTAAAGTTTCCAGCAACTTTAACATTGAGCTAACGAACTCGACTACGGATATACGTTTTAGAAATTATTATATGTGATTATTGTGCAATAGCATTTGATATCTGATTTTACAAATAAATAAATATTTATAATTTTATTAAGATATTTTGCCATTATATATATGAACCGATTAAAATGTATTATATTTAAAATTAAAACACGGAAATAAACTGCACACAAATACCTATCTCCGGGGAGATATCCGCGGCGATAAACACAGCTATTGTTTGAACTACCACACATGTCCTTGAAAAATCGGTACGCATACCTATCTCAGTACATGTAAGCAGCAGGAAGGGTGAATGACCACATGTGTGTGTAAGATAACAGCAGACAAGAAGGGGGGATATGCACGATATGGCAGTCGAACCTTACACATTTGTCTTAATCATAATGCAAAATTTGCTCGAAAACCAAGTTATAGGGTCCACCGCAGCAAGGGGGGGTGGGTGGGGTGGACAGACATTTGGTAATGAATATGTTTGCCTGATGATTAAGACAAATGATTTCGCGGTACGGCAGTCGAAGAGACCACTTGCCTCAATTATCACTAAAATTTGTCTTAATTATAATAGTGGTCTGCTCACCCTTCCTGCTGCTATTTTATTCATTAGTGTAAGATACTGCACCAAGTTTTCAACTAGGGAACTATATCAAAGGATTTATGTAATATACTAGGCAGCTCACGGCATCTGGCAACTCCGACGAGAGATCTTGTGGGAAACATCTATTAATGAATGGCAATACAAGTATCTGAATCTGTAAAGTTTTGCAAAGATTTAACAGTAAAAGTGACTTAATGGAAACTTGAGTAAACAAAACAATATAAAAATAGTTTTCAATTTCTTTAAAGAAAGTGATTGCAAAAAATTAAGGACAATTACTCATATTTGTCACTTGATTAATAATTTTTATGTAGAAAATTAGCTGCCAACATCAGAAACGTTTCCCATGGCAGTCATTTACTTTGTATCAATTATGTATTAATTTTATGACCTAAGACCACTTGCCTCAATTATCACTAAAATTTGTCTTAATTATAATAGTGGTCTGCTCACCCTTCCTGCTGCTAAAATGTAAATATCATTGCGAATAAACTCACCATACGTGACAGCAAAGACAAGAAGGAAACCAAGAGTCACATTCATCGTGCTCGTGCAGTCTTAGGACTTCATGTTATGACCCGTACGAAATTATATAATGTTCCCTCTTAGCTATGCCTTATTAATTATAGACGAGTTTGTCGTGACTTCATAAACTGTTGTTTCCCGTACCAGGAAAATCACGTTGAGAAATTATATGCAGAATAGGCTAAATCAACAATATATACTAGAGGATCTTTGTTTGAAACGAGTGAATTACGGATATACATGCATTTCATTAAGTGGGTGAGAAACGTCGAATTTTCTCGAGTGGCGAAACAGTAAAATATCCACTGTTGACTTGTAGCAAAAAACAATTTCTTTTGATTTTGTGCTCAAGCATATTAGCTAGCAAGAAGTGTAACAAATGCATATTTATCTCATTGAAATAGCCAATTTCTTACTTTCGATGTCATCGGTTTTCCATTTATGTTCTGGGATTTTTTGTCTTTATTCTCAAAGGAAAATATAAATACTAACATAATTCTCCTTCCCAATTCAAAGTAAAGTACCACATTAAGAAAATCAAATGCACCTGGTTGGATTTAAACTCGATTTGTCTGTAGCAGGAGGTTACCGCTCGACTACGTAAGTCTCTAGGAGTAACTTCGATGATCGTAGTTATATTGTTATCCGTGCCTATTAACGGCTAGGAAAAACCTGATATATTTTCCACTCCAGTGAAATATCAAGATTATTTCTCTGAGAAAATCCAGTAATTCACTGCCTAGCATAAAAGAAATTGCGATTTTAACACATAATCAAAGTCACATCATTCAAGATTGCACTATTTGGTTTATCAAGTTAATGTTATTTTATTAGATCAGTTTGGTCTTAAACCCTGTGCAAGTAATAATGTATTCTTTAATGTGATGTGATGTGATGTGATTATGATTTTTAACGTAGCTTTAACAATTTTTCAGTCATATCGCTACGATGTCTGCAGTGTGGCAGTTTATAGTCATGTCTAGCACTGGGGCATCATGCCGCAGACATGCAGCATGATGTCCCACCCAGTCACATTATCCTGACACCAGGCCGACCAGTCCTAACACTAACCTCTTAATGCTGAGCGCCAAGCGAGGCAGCTGTTAGTACCATTTTTGTAAGTCTTTGGTATGACTCGACCGGGGATCGAACCCCCGACCTCTTTAATACTCTGATGGTAAAGATCTAGCCTGGTAGTACCTATGCTCAAGATTTTTTTGAAAAATGCGTTTTCAAGGAGTAATGTTATCTTTTTTTACATTTCAGAGGTCTCATTCTCACATATTTATATTTTCCGCCATCAACCCTAACATATTACGCCAAGAGCTGGCCAAAAAAAACTGAAATGTAAACGTAACATGTAGTCAGAATTACGGACATTTGGAGATTAGCAGTTTTCTATCTTATAAGATATAATACTTATTTTGCAGGATGAGTCTTTGCCCTATCTCTGCCTGTTCCGGTTGGTTTGCATCTGTTTGTAGGCTACTTCCCTTGGAGTTTTCCAATTCCAGATGTCTGCTTGGGGTAATTTTACCATCTTCATTTCATTCCTCTCCTACGCTCATCACATTCTGTGCATGTATTTCGTGTATCTTCTCCACCTGCGGGGTGTCTAAAACTATGTGCCCTATGTATTTGCCTTCATTGTCTTCATTTACCTCACTGTGCTTATCGCACTCTGTGCAAGTATTTCATGTACCTTCCGCATTGCAGGGCATTAATCCGTATTTGTCCCTCATTCTGATCGTTTGTTTCATTTGTTTTACCCGCGTGCGAGGTATCTATCACTATTTGTTCCTCCTCTGTGTTCACATTTTAAACAATCACTCTCTTGGTTGCGTAGATCGCTTGGATGAGTTATTTTTACTGTCTCTTGGCGCATATCCAGTTTCCTTGCAACTTGAGCCCCTCTTGTCGTGGCTTTCACCCCCTGTAATATGTTTTGAGTATAAAGCCGATCACATAGAAAAAGGTGGAGATTTTGGGAGCCTCCTCCTTAAGGACATTGATTATCCTTACTCTTGATTTTATACTCTGGAAAACCCATATGGTGGCAAAAGGTTGCTGTCTTACTTGTGTCTTGAATATCTTTTCTGTCTTTTCTGCTATTTCTCCAGTACCTACTTCCATAGGAAGTCCTGATACATCGACTCTAGTTGTCTTTGCCTGCACTTCCCATATTATGGCCGAGGAGGAGGGTGAGGGAATCAAATACTTTGGCTAAGTGACGTTTAATGTATATTTTCCCATTTGGTAGCAGAGGTTTGCTCCCTTTTGGATATCGCAAAGAATCGCCTTCCATCCATTTTGAAGTGCATCAATTCCTTCTAGTTTTATGCTATTTGCTTTTAAGGTTGTGAGGATATCAGCCTGCCTGGGGCAATTGGGGGTTTCTCCAAAGTCTACCCATTGGCATGCAACGGCATGGTACGCCACTGATCTTTGCACCCCCGCACCTCCACCTACTAATCTTGTTTTAAAATATTTTCTGAGTTGGTACATATGTTCCAAACTATTAAAACTTAAACTTAAGGTTGGAAAGTTAAGTTATGTGCTACTTGAGTGTTACTCACTACTTGAATTACAAAATGTTGAAGATGTTACCTTCAATTTGAAAATGTCTTAGAGCACATTTTTCATTAATGAATTCACACAGGCTACACCGTAAATAAAAACATAAGTGATACATTCATGAAAAGAAATATTCAGAATAAATTATACAACATGAAGGCACAAGTTATTTACGCAAAATCTTAAATTCTTGCTCAACCAAAAGCGGAAAGAGAAGCGTGATTCCAAATTGCTTTAAAGTCGAAAGGAAGAATAAATTGCAGTACTTATTCAATAAAAAAATGCAAATTATGCAAAATGCAA
>JAECUM010011073.1:0-15431 GCA_016617855.1 Megalonaias nervosa | reverse complement strand
TATATATATATATATATATATATATATATATATATATATATCTTTGGATTTTGGTTGTGGCTAGAGTAGGTATTTTTTAAAATTTCCTTAATTTCCTTTTGGATGAGAGCTTTATCTAACCGTCACACTTGCATAAAAAAACAAAAAGTTCACTAAGATAGTCATTTAATAGTTGTGGATGGGTATTTTCTATTGTCCTAGGCTCTCTCTTTACATCCCATAACCATCGCTGAACATTATTTACATCTCGTTGCTTCGCCGCTTTGATACTGTAATTTTTCTGATTTTCAATGAAATTTTCCACGTCACATGGGTTTATGTGTAGATCTCTTGCCTTCAGCTTTATTTCTTCCTCAAACAGTTGAAGAAACAATACGTTGGAAACTTCAAAATTTTAGACGTGGTAAGCGTTCATTGCCACTTTTATTTCAACGTAGACAAAAGTAGATCTTCTCAAACGAGGGCACGTAATTACCATATAAGAAAGCGGTAAATATTTTATTTTATCGCATAGTAGGTACACTTTGCCTATAGTGTGTGCAGTTTCATATTGTGATATTACCATACGTTAAAATATCACTTTATTTGATTCTGATTGGTCGAAATAAGCCCATGAAATTATTGTGCAGTATTCTCTTTACTGATTGGCTGCGATCGTGGGAAAACTTTTTTAACCCCACCTTCTGTATTTTTTTGGTTTCAATGAACATTTTTGGCCGCCATATTTCGAATCGAATCGCGAAAGAGAAATCGGGGGAAATTGTCTCGACTGTCGTGGGAAAACTTTTTTAACCCCACCTTCTGTATTTTTTTGGTTTCAATGAACATTTTTGGCCGCTATATTTCGAATCGAATCGCGAAAGAGAAATCGGGGGAAATTGTCTCGACTGTTTCACTATCGCTAATTTACCCCCATAGGGGTTAGTTATGTCATGTATAACATATCATAACATGAAAAATGGCTAAAACCACAGTACAAAAACAATAACAACAACAAGAAAAACTACGGGCATTTTTGTCTGGGGTGAGAGTTGAGGGAGGCGGTGTATCTGTAGCATGGAATCCACCCTATATACAAGCGTGGTTTAAATGTGAACTTACAGAAGTAAATAAACTCACCTCTGTTCACAGAAGAGTGTGAACATAAACCGGTCTCCAAATTGACAGAAGTTTATCCAACGGCTGCATATCTACGCAGTAAATATGTGATGCAATTCCGAATAAAAAATATGGGAATTTCTGCATCCAATAAACCTTAATGCCACATGAATATCGCTACGATGTAATGTTTAGTTGTAAAAGTGACACTTGTGGTTACGTAAACATGGATCTTCAATTGAGATCTAACGGTAGTTCATCAAACAATGCGACATCAAGCGCATTGGATATTCTGTGTTGAAAATGATTTTGTCAGTGTAAAATGTTCTGTTCAACCGGAAGGACGCTTGTTCTTTGATTTATAGTTTGTAAGAAAAGTATAATCTACTTTTAAACGTCAATACTAGTTCAACTTTGGTTGCGACTATTTGTACGCACAAGAAACGAAAGGTGCAACGTCTGTCAGAATGAACAAAATTATTCGTTCTTCTTTCCATCTAAATAATTTCCAATGAAATAAATACTATGTGATTAAAGAATCTCAAATGGGTAATGATTTAACATTAAATTTATGAAACTCGTTGAATAATGTCCAGCTTTTGCTCGCCAAGGCTCGCAAAAGTTTGACATTATTCAACTCGTTTCATAAATCAATATTAAAACATTACTCATTTGAGATCTCTATATATAGTTCATAAAATGTCCCATTAGTTTAACATTGGTGCTACGGGTCAATACCCAGCGGTATTGACCAGAATTGAGTAAAAATATTCACCGCTTCCTTATATGGTTATTACGAGTCCGCGTTCGAAAAACTACTATTGTCTACATGCTATATCTTTTAAAATGTGGTTTTTGCTTGAGTGCAAATGACAAAGCACACTATACACTAGTCATCCATTAAGTAGATAAGATGGACACATAAAATTTGAAACTTAATGACCTACATATTGGTGAATCAATAAGGAGAACCTTGATTTGTTGCAGAATACAGGAAGTCCGAAGATGAAAACAAAACAGTGCTTGCGCAGAATTATACTACAAACTGAATTTTGTAGAGCATTTCAGATCTACTTGTTTTCTGCTTAAATTATCAGTAAAAATGTAAGAATTGATTTCCTTTTTTTAAAGTAATGGTGCATGTTTTCAATGCAATAAGCAAGCAATCAGAATACACTCCAAATACCAAAGTTCAATAACGACAGGATAAAATTCTTAATTGCGCAGGAATATATACATCATTATATATATATATATATATATATATATATATGTATATATATATATATATATATATATATGTGTGTGTGTGTGTGTGTGTGTGTGTGTGTGTGTGTGTGTGTGAACATTTATATATGTCATACCGAAAACACTGTGTTCCAAGATAGTCATCATCGACAACATCAACCCTTGCCTCTCTGAAACCTGTGTGGTCTATGTTGAAGATTTGTTTGCTGGTTTTCTTTATAGAAAGTTTAATCGATGAAATTAACTAATTATATGGTACATAGCCTAAATTTCTCAACTAAGGTCGTGGTAGATATTGCAGTGTAAAGACAATCCACTAAGTTGCATAAATGAATAATAACCTATTAGGATTCATATTCAAGATATAACAGATGCACATGAGACCTTAATCACTAATAACGCCATGCCAGAAAATGTTTGTTTTTACTCACCAAAGCAGAAACTTTACAAACAAAATGACATTCTAAGCTCATGTTTCCACTGTTATGCCAGTCATATTTTAAGGAGTAACCAGAGTTTATTTACGCTAAAGTCGCCTAAAGGCAGCATATACCACAAAAAAAAAAAAAAAAAAGTACATGTGTGTGGTTATACATTTATATGATAAATTATAGAAATATCTAGTCCTTGGGGAAAGGGGTTTAGTGTAATATCAATGTTATAAATCTAGGGTATTCGCCATTTGTATTTACGTCTCCATTTAATAGATTTATTGGATTTTAGTGATTGGTTGTTTGATTATGGGAAGACGGAGTTGGGGAAATATTCCACAGCTCGAGTAATCAGTCAGTCTCTAGAGGCAAACGTCATAATGGACATAATTAATGAGATTTCATGAAGTCATGGTTTAGTTGCGTAGTTCAGTTCAGGTCAGTGTCGGACAAGTGTCCCTGGGTTTTTTGTTCCATATTTTATAGGAGTTTTACTTGTTCTATCTGCAAAATTAACCTATAATTTCTATAATTAAAACAGTTTTAATTATATTGTGTCATGCGTCATTTCATTATGTGAGATTGAAAAGTCAGTTTATATTGTACTGTAATAAATTTGGAGTATGCGCAATTGTTTATAACTCTCCATTTTAAGGATTTCTTAGACTTTTGTTATTACTTGTTTGATTATGGGAAGTCGGTGCTGGGGACATAGTCCTCAGCCCGAATAATTAGCCAATTAGTAGGGGTAAACATCACGGCGTGAAGTGTTAGTGAGATTTCATGATGACATGGTTCAATTTGAGTGAATTCAGGTCAGAGCCGCATGAGTGTCCCCTGAGCTCAGTAGTCCCTTTTAAAATCTAACTGTGTGAATTGATTGATTCCATTTGCAGTATTTATGATTGGGGACTGGTACTATGCACAATGGAATAAACAAGAAGGGACTGTTCGTCGTCGGGAGGCGTCGTTTATTGTTGCTATAATGGTAAATATGGTGTACAGCCGAAATGAGACTTTAAATCATGACTTGACTGGCCTAAGGTGGCGTAGTAAAAATAATTCCCTGTATTAGGTGGTTGAGTTGTATATTTTCACGGCGTGAAATTCTGGCGGTACGTTACGGAAATTTAAAGACGAGAAACCATATAGTTGTGAGGCTGACAGGCAATTAGGAAGTTGTGAGGTTTGAATCGTGTATTAATTAGAGTTAAATTATTTATAGTTTGGACGCGTTGGAATTTCAACTTTACAACAGTAGTTGTATAGGAGTCCTTGGAAGATTTTCAGAGAAATATGTGACTTCTAGCGGTTTTCAGGCCAGGGTTGACATCGCTCGGTAAAGAAACCTCTTCGGCTTGTTACAGTACCATACATAATTCCATTATGTGAGGCTGAAAAGTGTTTATATTGATCTGTTATGATTGGTTTACATAGTACAACCAAATATTTAGGTGACTTTCCCAAATATAAATCTGTCCTAAACTTTTTAGCGTAGTTATGATATAATAAATCAATTTATACTTACAACAGTAGGTCAGACATTTGATTAATTTAATTAATCTATATACTGTACAAGAGAACTTTATGCGTCATGTAGATATAAAAACGATTAGCGACAAGGACCCAACGCGCCCGGTATCATACAGTACCACCCTACCTATATAAATGCATGGATATAGAGACGGATGAATGATGCATGAATGCTTACGTACGTAAGTACTTACGTTGCTATAGTTTACTTATTCTTACAGCAAGTATTAATTATTAAATATCGATCCAGATTTTCATACCATTATCACACATGTTTATGTGACCAATATATATATTTATAAATAATTCCAATCGGGCGCAATTTGGTTGGTTCAAATTATGAATACATTTACCTAAATGAAACATTGCTTTCATCTCTTAGTCTATGAGGGTAATGAATGCACTTTTAAATGTCCATGAGATCATTTCTTTCTGATTTTTTTTTCTCAATCCCCGTTAATTCAGTATTACTTGCTAAATACAAAACAGGAAACTCGATTCTGGAAGGGCCCATAGTGTTACCCTTGTAAGTACATCTGTCTGTCGCACCATTGTTAAATTTTGCATTAAGGTTAGTTTCTTGGGCAATTTTGTACCTCCACAGTCAAGTACGTTTGTACTTGGATGTATCTTGGTGAATGGAACATAACCCCACCAAAGTAGACCACTGTTACCTATACTTCAGGCTTCAGTGATTTCGTTTAAGTTTCGCGCTTTGGTACCTTTTCTCGGGCATTGTTGGCCACAGATCCATGCAACTTAGAATGTGTATGAGTCGTGGTGAGTACAATACGATCTTACCAAAGTAGGACACTGTGACTTACTTTTCATGGTTCAATACTTCGGTTCGCTTTTTTATGCAGGTCAGTTTCTCATGAACATTTAATTGCAGGGTCATGCAGAACAGGAGATGGAGGAGTATTCATGTTATATGAACACACTTCTAGCTTCTCCTGTATCATTGTGAATTTCCTATAATCCTTGCTCCTTTTATCTTTAATTATTTATACCAACACTTCAACCGCGTACCATTCAAACGTTTGCGCAATAGAAAACCCTAGATGAGTCAATACACATTGCTTTCAACGTTTTTATATATTAAATAAATATTTATTTTAACAGTTCTATATATTTAACCAGCATCGCATTTAGCATTTCTTTACAGTTAGTAAATATTGCTTTAAACTCTTCTACATATTTCTGAGTCCACCATTCATTCAATTGTATTGAGAAAAGACTGTCAGGAACCTACAATTATTCTCACTCGGTCAATAACTTTACTAATTTAATACATTTAAAGCAAAATACGCATTAACTATTTAGTGCACATTTCATTCAATATAAGGCTTCGAACAGTTGCTATATAATAAACTATCAACTCTTCCAAATGACTGGAGACATGGAATTAAAAATTTAGTATGCTTGCATTTGTTCACATACAATCTGTATCGAAAGATGACGAAATACACAGAGACGGTGACGATGATGATGATTATGATGATGACGACGACGATAAAGATGACTATCAAGGAGACAGAGAGGAGGGGAGAGTGAGTGGCGACAAAGATGATTATCAAGGTGAGGGGGGAGAGTGAGTGGCGACAAAGATGACTATCAAGGGGAGAGAGAGAGAGAGAGAGAGAGAGAGATCCGTAAAAGTAATGTTCGATTGTCAAGTCAATTATGACTGCTGTAATGATATGGGCGGGATGGTGTTGCACTTTCTAGGAATGCCAGTATTTCCAGATAATCACGCCATATTAAAAAGTATGACAGACTGAACAGAAATAGTAGATAGATATACAGACCTAGAAATCCGATTTGTAGGAGTTTTAAAAACATGTACTTCAGCTACTTTGTCTAAAAGCTGAAGAAATACAAAGCGACCTCAAAATTACCGACTTTTAATTGATTGTAAACCTGCACCACCTTACAATAATTGCATACGCATACCAGTATATCCTCTGATAGTGTTTGTCGTTGTACAGAGAGAGAGAGACAGACAGACAGACAGACAGACAGAGGGGGGATTGTGATGATGATGTCTGAGACTCGAGAACTTTATACCCTTCATTGAAATTTGTACTCGACCATGGTGGTGTGCATATTTGCCTGGAAAAAAAAAAATCTCATTCTTTCTGCTCTTTTCCACGTCGAAGAGGTACGAACCCCCAGGAAGACGGTTATTCATAATAAATACATGTTTAATCTACATTCCTATCGTAACCGTTATGCTTGGGTGACTCTAAAGAAACATATGCGAATGGCAAGAACTGTGACGAAGAATACCCGACAGGGAGGTTTATTTTGTTTTATCCTTTCTAACCCAGTACAACAAATAATATACATAACAAAAAAAAAAAAACAAAAAAAAAAAAAACAAAAAAAAAAAATAAGAACTTATTATATGTCAGTGTGATCAACTGTTTGAGGATAGGCAAATTAATTCCATCGATAAATTCCCCGATGTCGTATTGGGGTTGAGACTTCTCGCAATGACTCCGTGTCATGATGTAAACTCGGCTTTTGTGTGGATAAGTCGATAGGTAAGTAGCTATAGGTTCATTGTTTGATCGGTAGTTACTGGTACATAATAGATACAGGTAAAAAGACTATGCCCAGAAATCTTTGTGCAGTTTGTTACAGCTGCATAACTGCCAGGCTCGCGGGGATGCAATTTACCCACCTGGCTGACCAAAACTACTTCCCAGGTGGTGCTCTCGCTTAACTCAAAACGCCATAACCACCACGATTTGATTTCTACATCTTTCTTTTACCTTTCTTTTAACTTCGTTTCTCAAGGAATTCGCAACAAGTAGCAAAAACAATAAACAAATAAAGCCTTAAGCGGAGTAGATGAAACGATATTATTGTTAACATTTCATCTTTTATTGTCAAAATTCAATGCAAAATAGAATGAAAGAACAATAAAACTAGGCTGACCGATCGCACAGGCAGTAGCGTTGTTGCAAAGTCAGCTGTAAATCATGATGGGGTTCGATAAATGTGTAAGAATAAAGCATCATCTCAACATATGTAACTTCACAACCCATCCATTTAATCACTTATTACGGTACAGATGCAGAAAAGTATTGAATAGGTAAGTAACTAGGTTCGTTGCTGTGTGTGTGTGTGTGTGTGTGTGTGTGTGTCCCCCACTGGCTCGCATGTAAACTTTATAACACACTGATTAGACATACGAAAAAAGAAAATACTACCTCTTGGTCTGGTTACTTCCTATCATCATTCACATTTTTGATCGGGATCAAGAAGCAGTTGGTGGATTTCCAGTCATAATAGTTATAGAAAATACACTTGCAAATATCAAATTGTTAAAAATTGTATTAACCACACCCAAATGTTCTAGATTAGTGAGTCCTCTTTGCTATGATGTACAAAAACATAATCTACTCAGGCCCGTCTCCTTACGAGGTGTATCCGTGTCAATAAAGGTCGCCTCATGACGAGGTATATCGTGTGAATAACGTCGGTAAAAGGTTTATCTTATATACTATTTCCGGGTTAATTACTCAGCTGACGACTAGGTCAGGCTATCTTTTCAAAAGCTGTACATATAGTTGTGTGCTGAAAATAATATTAGGGGATGTGAAAGAGCTTGCTTGCTGTTGAACCATCAGAATTTTTTGTTGTTGCTGTTGTTGGGTTTAACCCCATTTTTCTGCACAAGATAGGCTATACATGGCGGCCAGGATAAATGGTGGAGGAAGAACCCGGGAAAACCCCGGAAAGAACCACCAACCTACGAGAAGCTACTGGCAAGCTTTCTCACATACCCACATTGGCCGAACCCGAGACTCGAACCCACGCAGACAGAGGTGAGATAGTAATGATTCGTAACAGCCATTAGAATTTAATGTCATTGAGCTGATTGAAAATGTCTTGCTATTTTCTTCATGCTATGTGCTTTTTACTTATGATAAACTACTAAAACATTAAAATGGATTCTATCTGTCATGATATACATATTTTACAACGATGTAGTCTATCTGACCTGACATACTTATTTTACAATGAGCAAAGGAAAAGTAAATCTTCGCGCATGAATATTTACATACCTACCTACTATAATCAGAGAAGAACAATTCATGCATGTGTGCGCACGTACGTACTTACGTTGGTAAGTACGTACAGGAAAGCCGGCAGGAAAGATTATACAATTAGTCTTATACAATGCATGATCATAAATAAGTCCCAATTTTTAAAGATCTCATAGATTTCTATAGTTATTGAACTTTTTTATTCAAACATCTAGAGAACTTAACTGACTTGTTTGAATTGTTATATATCCAAATGTACGTTTTTAAGTACAGTCCTAAAAATATCAAAATACCTAGTATTAGTCCTACGATCATAATTGTTGTTGTATACATTTTTGTTCTTTAAGTACAGTCCTAAAAATATCAAAATACCTAGTATTAGTCCTACGATCATAATTGTTGTTGTATACAGGCCTATGGCAATAGCAAGGTACCCAGTATTACTACTACGATCGTAGTCAGTAGCGTACTAACTGGAGGGGGAGGGCGGGGCGGCTGCCACAGGAGCCAGTGATCTTGGGGCGCCAAACCAGCAATAAAAATTAAATTGCAGGAAAATCTTTGGCGGGCAATCGTCATCGCCCCGTGGGCCATTTACCCTTAGTACGCCACTGATCATAGTTGCTTTTGTATACAAACATATGCCAATTTCATTATTTCAAATTGAATTGTCGGTATTTTCGAGTGCATCCATTAACTAATCAGTTTGATATCCAATACATTATTATCAATAACTGCATAAATTTTCCTAGAAATAAGAACAAATGCAACTGAGTTTCCTCTACATATATCTGATGATGAAGTTAATGTTTCAGTTTTATTTTATTTTTAAATATGAATATATCATAAATTTAGTATATTTACATTATTAAAATTTTAAACTGGGAGCTAACTTACAGCCATAAACAGTATGCCGACCAGCCTCCATATGCACTATGAAATCTCATGCTTTTAATCAATCAACATTTAAAATTTCCTCATTCATCCAACCGACTATTTTGTTAAACACGTTTAAATAAATGAACATGCTGAATCACACGTCCACAAAATCGACAGTAACATTTGTGCCAGCAGGAATTCATACATACCAACCGATACGTACATACATGTAGATACAAAGATTGGCGATGAGAAAAATATATAAATCCACTCTCCATAATGTTAGTCGCCTGATTTACCGCCAATAATGGTTTCCCCATCTGACCGTACAGTCTATCTGTTTGCGACAACAGCACATAAAGGCTATACATGTAACAAAAATTGACTACTGATATCTAATTCTCTCTTTACTCAGTTCTCATAATAGTCGCTAGCTGGCTACAATATAATATGATGCACTGACTGAGACCGGTTAAAGGGGTTTGTTGGGGGAGGGGGAGCGGGGGCGGTGTTAAAGGCACTTATAACACATTATTGTTTAATATCATGCCGAGGAAATGGGTGCTCTGTGCTTATCGGAAAGGACACGCCGAGGCAGTCAGCCAGGCTGGCCTAGGCGGGTGTCTGAAGGCGTGACCGTTCGAGCGACTTGTATACACCCGCCATAAGGCGGAGCATATAATGTTATCATGTCCTTCCATCTGTCTGTCTGTTGCAGTTTAATTTCCAAACAATATCCTGAGTTGTATAACATGAACAGCTAACAAACTTTGTGGTTGGTTTGCACTTCGGCTAAGGAAGAACCCTTTCGACTAAAAAGCTCTAAGAGCAATGTCACTGTGAGTAAACGATTGAAAATGGTCTCTTCACAATAATTCGGGTTCTTCATCATTTTGCAGTTGGGACAAGGAAGAACCCTATCGATTCTGGGCTCAAAACGTCAAGGTCACTCTAACTGAAAGAAAAATAAATTGGAAGCATTTCATTTATCTTCATAGGGGACTACAAAACACGTGGAGTACGTATAATGTGCCTTTCACGCTTATTTTTTTGTTTGAAAATGTCAGCGCTTTGTGTTGATAGTAATGTTCATACGATAGAGAAAGGTCACCAGTACTGTTACTTATTGCACTGGTCCTGGTAAAGGAACATTAGAACAATCCTTCGGCAGTATTATCCAATAGGCAAAGTAGGAAATGTTCCTAAGGCCTACAAAACCCATATTGCAGAGTCATGTGAATGTCAATCGTTTTATTAAAGAAGTGCCTAGGGCCTACAAGGACCTGAATCCAGACATGCTGCCCAGTTCCACTGAAACGAGAGAAATCCAACCAACATCAACAGCAGCACGCCGAATGGGGTGAATTGTGCGCACTGCAGGGTAACGTCTCAAACAAAACATAACTTTGAGAGTTTGATATACATTCTATCGCATCATACAGTTGTAAAACAAATTCTGTAAAATGTGTTTCAGTATGGCGGAGCATACAAAACGACGTATTTTTAAGAGACCCGTTCTACGTGTAATGTTATATTTTATGCAATATCATTTCTGGTCTAGTCCAGGGGTCGGCGACCTATTTTACGTAGCGTACCACTTTTTCCGGATTAATTACAAAATGAACGAGTACGTGCCACCAGTGAGAGAGTAACACTGTTAAAATCGAGATTTTTGGTGCCCTTTGCGTATCACACAAAACCTCTTGACGTGCCACATTGCGGCACGCGTGCCGTAGGTAGCCGAACCCTAGTCTGGTCTTACGTTCAGATATGACAATCTACACGAATCACCATGATTTTAAGGATTTTCAATAATTCAAACTCTACGAAAAGTTTCCAATGTTGTCAAGCATGTTCTAACATTTGATGGTTTGTACAAAGTGATACGCATTATTTTGGGAACTGGATAGCACTTAGATAGTGTGAGTACTCAAGTATTTGTTGAAGAAAGAAAACAGAATTTGGAATAGACATTTCCGAATTGCAGACCTTTACTGATAGACTCATTAAACAATGTCATAGCTGTATATGGCAAGATTTTCAATGTTCCAGACTGATGAATTATTACAAAAAATCGTTAGCCCTAAAATGTAATATTGAAAAAGGGAAATCTATCAGTGTATATCGGTCTTTTTGATAGTGTTAAAAATACCAGATCCAGAAGAAGATTCGTTCCAATTCAGATATCAGGTAATTATGAGAAATGAGTGTAAAGATCTGTATTAAAGTCTTAATTATATTCTACTTTCTAAATCAAGGCAAAAATGAAAATTGCAGGGTTTTTTTAAATTTTAACACAGTGATATGGAAATAGATTTAAAAAATGGAATTCAAAGGGAGTTTTTTCTTTTTCTTTGTTGTTGTGTTGGTTTTTTTAAGACCCCAGAGAGTAGTGGATCTGAAATTGTAAATTGTTTCTCAGAATGCTGTTCTTGTAGAGTACTGGCACCGTACATATATGAGGAAATAATAAAAATAATTATCTGGACATATTCAGCATCTCCCATGGCCTCTTGGGGTGGGACCAAAAATGCAACTCTTTAAACTTAGTCTTCCTTTCAAAGAGACATATCTTCTTTGACGATGGATATTTGACGTTGACTGCAATGTAAAACACAGTTGCTAAATTACTATAGAACCGTTAGATATATGGACACTTAAATATTTTTTGTTTTCATTCTTTTAATAATTTCTGAACGTTGACCATTTTACAATGAATGAATCCTGCCTTACAAAGCTCTTCCATGCATACAGAGAAAGACTGGTCTTGACAGTCACTGAAGTGCCAATACTGGAGGATGACCAGCGATCTCAAGAAAAGTCATTTTAAAGCTCAAGTCTTATGAAAAATATTAAGAGTTGCCAGACAGATCAATGGCTTGCCATTATACTTGTAATGTTTGCAACAGTGGGAGAAGAGGCAACTAAATCCAGTACGGACCTTTAGATTGTGATCACAGATTGTAAGCACCAATTACGTGTAGGTGAATGTGACAGTCAGCCAGATCTTATGGAAAGGTATTTTCTTTCAAAGTTGTACTCAGCCCCTGATATTTGCATTAATTTCTGCCAGACTTGCCAGAATACACCTGTATCAATATACATATAACATAACGGCATGAGAATGATAGACTGAACAATCCAATAACTGCTGTCCAGTTCCCAAAATAATGTGTAACCCCTTGCACAAACGATCTTCTTTCATTCAGACAGAGTGACCTTGACCTTTGTACCCCAAAATCGATATGATTCTTCCTTATCCCAAATGCCAGCTATCAACAAAGTGTGGTAACTGTCGTTATTGTGCAGAAACCATTTTCTTCGTTCAGTCAAAGTGACCTTGAACCTTTGAACTTTCGAGGTGAACCTAACAGTTTATTGATAGGTGCACATCTGAAGTAAGGTCAAACATAATAATAATAATAATAATAATAATGTGGACTTAGTACAGTGCCTAATCTTTAGAAGTTCTAAGCGCTTTACAATATTAGATAACAAATAAAACATATACACGACAAGATTACAAAAACAAACACCATGAAACTACAAAAAAAAAAAAAAGTGCTGACAGCAATTATGGAAGTAAATATTATTAAGTCTTTAATTCTGTTCTTGTAGTCGAAGTAGGTAAGTTTCAATAGCACCACTGAATGAGATCACAGTGTCTTTGTGTGAAAGATCAATGGGTAATTTGTTCCATGTAGCAGAGCCCTGGTAAGTAAAAGAAGGTTGTCTGTATGACTTTGTTTTAACGGTGGAAGCTATGAGAATGCAAGTGTCGGAAGATGAGCTTAAGTGTCTAGATGAAGTGTACACATGAGTGAGGTCAGATTGGTATCTTGGACTAGAGTCAGTCAACGAAATGTAGCATAGTGAACAGACTTTGTGTATGATTCTGGATCGAACGGGTAATCATTTGAGGTTACAGAACAAGATGGGGGTGGAGGGAGGAGGTGTTGTCAGTTCCTCATACTCTAAGGATAATCCGAGCAGTTGAACTTTTGGAAGTTTCTGTAGTAGATAGATGAAACGTACAGAACTGAATTACAATAGTCCAGTCCTGAAATTACTAAGGAACACAGAAGTGTTTTAGTGGCATCAACCGAAAGAAAACTGCGAATAGAGCTGATGCGTCTCGGCTCCATCCTAGCATATTTTCTTGTTCGAGTAGTGAGAGAGTGACATACAGATTTCATACCGACTGTTTGAATTTAATGTTGGTATTGCTGATATTTATTGTTTGAGGTGAAGGATGTGAATGAGAAAGCCTTTGCGTGGTGATCATGATGTCTTCAACTTTATCGTCAACTAGATTTGGGTAACTAGAGTTCTTTTTTTGATGGTCTATTGTGTCAAATACCATAGATAAGTCAAGGAGGGCGAAGACTGTAATCTTTCCACAATCCAAAGCAGTGAGAAGGTCGTGAACTACTACTCAAGGAAGGTCAGTGTCACTACTACGGCTAAGGCGATATTCAGATTGTATAGTCCTAACAATATTATTTGAATTCTGATGAGATACAAGTTGGGATAGAACAACTTTTTCTGTGATTTTTGACATGAATTGGAGGTTATAAACAGGACGATAGTTCTTTAAATCATTATGGTCGACAGCCGGTTTCTAAATTTCCCGGATTGGAGAGACGTATTGACAACATCGGTTAGTGAAGGCAATGTTGAATCCAAGCACTCAAGCAGCATTGATAACAGAAAAGATCGAATTCACATGATTTGAGTGCGCTCTTCATCACAATTGTCATGTACCAAATCCATGGAGACATGTTCGAATGCTGTTGAAGGTTGCCGTTGATATTCTGTATCACAGCTGTATGCTGGCGATGAGTAAATTGAGATTGTGTTGTCAAGTTTATCTCTAATGAATTGCATCCTTTCACGAAAGAAATTTGCAAACAGGTCCGGAAGATCGACCGGAGAGACGGACTTTGGAAGTTGTGTACATTTATTCCTTGACATTAGCTGGTTCGTAATCTGACAGAATGCTTTTCAGCTGCAGCTTTCAATGATCTTAGTACTTAAGTAGACTAATTTTACGGCATGGGCTATGTTTGTGACATTCTTCTTAGCAACTTCATAGATCTGCTTACGAATAGTGAGGCTGGTGGAATGCCAACTCTTTTCAGCCTTACGGCGTTCTCTTTTAACAGTTCGAAGCTGGTCCTTAACACTGCTATACCATGAAGAACACTTTAGAATTGACATCCTGTACTTGGTTACTGGGACATGTTTGTCAGACAATAAACGCAAGCGCTTATCAAGTTGTTCTTCTGTCGGAGGTAACGAAGTTGTTAGGTTTGCTTGAATGTCATGCTTTATTTGAGTTCTATTTATCACAGGGAGGTTTCTCTTAGTAGCAAACAGAGATGGGGGTTTAGGGACTGATACGTTGAGATGACATATGAAACAGAGGTGATCAGATGCAAGTTTGTGGGACACCAATGAAAACTGTAAAATATTATTATCAGGTCTATAAAGAATCCAGTCTAAAATGTGACCATGTTTATTGGTTGGTTGGCTAACTGACCATTTGAGGATGAAAATGTAAATAGAATCTAGGAGTTTTGATGTATATGGTCTTCCATAACATTCAAAGGGAAAGTTGAGATCTCGAAGAATAATCAGGTTGTCACCTATCGAATTTCTATGCTCCACAAAGTTAGGAAACTGCTCCAAAAGAGATTCAGTCCGCTTGTTTTCTCGACTAGGAGGAGAGCGGTAGAGGCAGAGAAATGGAATGATCTTTGTTCCATTGTGAGTGGGGTTTGGACCAGTTCAAACAATCTGTGGACGAAACAAAAAGTTGCACTGTGATTAAGACGTTTGACTATGGAGTTCTTTGCGATGACGTCAATTCCACCTCGGCGGATGTGGCGTGGGAAGGACTTGACGAAGTCACCGGAGGGTGTTTGATCCTCCCACTTTGGTTCATCACCTGGTTGCTTCAGCTATGTTTCCTTTAGGAAAAAGACTTTGATGTCCTGGGTCCCGTTTCACAAAACAGCGTGCGCCCAAGATTTTCTTATGTTCTTACGAACGATATTCGTACGTGATTACGGGTAGCAGCACAGGGGGTCAACCGACCTAAAGGCGGCCAGACATGGGTGAAAACGACGCAAAAATTATACAAGTCCCTGTTTCAGTAACCAATTGTTGAAAGAAAAACTTG